>JAQIWI010000023.1:0-143628 GCA_034698825.1 Deuterosminthurus bicinctus
TCCACACAGTCACACTACACTCACTGATTCAACATTGGCTCTCTCTTCAGCGAACAAGACTAATTGATTTGAGTTGTGAAAGGGAGTGATGTAGAGAGAGAGAGCATATGTGTGTAGAGGATCTGGACTATTATTGGATCATGAGAGCCATTTGCAGCGTTTTTAACCTATTTGGACGGTTTATAATGAGGAGGAAATAGGAGGAGGAAGGACGTGGGCCTACTTATGACGCTTTTTTCCACCATCATTTCTCTCCCTTCAGGGTGTGAGGGGGTGTTACATCAAAAAGGAGCTTGCGAATGAAATTATAAGTCTGTGAAAGCTTTTCTTTTTCTTGCTCCTATACACCGTCCTTGTTCACACTTTGTGGTTTCACTGCTATACTCACTCACTTTGAATCGTCTATAAAATTAACTTGCGTCTTCAAGTTTATGGCGATCGGAGGGAGTAAAAGGAGCTGTTGTGTGTGTATACGTGCTGTACTAAGAACCTGTTTCCTCTTCCTTTCTCACCGCCAACCAGTCAGCCATCTTGTTGGAAAATAAATTATTGCTTTGGTTTTATAGTTTTTCTTCTTCTTCTTTTCTGCTAGAAGAACGCAACTCTTGGATTGTTATTTCCCCTGCACACACAAATATACACATGCGAATGCTTTTTACATAATGTGGCCTATGAGTGTATAGTGGCCTATTTGAAGTAGAACTGATGTCCGGGGTATTTGATGTGCTGAGTAAGCCGGTAATGTGTGTCACTATAGAGGACATACAGATGTGCGTGTGTGTGTGTGTGTGTGTGTGTGTGTGTGTGTGTGTGTGTGTGTATGTGTGTGTAAGCCAAGTGGAGTAGATAGAGACAGGTGTTCCCTGTCTCTCCCTCTCATGTGGCCAAGGTTTTCCGTGGAAATTTCTCCAGGCCTGTTTTCGTCCTTCCCGTCGCATGGGACATTCACATTTGATGTCCTTTGAAGCCCAGCTGTCATGTGAAATGAAATCATATGGAGTAGCACTCGGCACGGACGTTGTTCCCTCCCTCCAACATACACACAACACAGACTGATCAATAGCACATTCCCCTAACTCTCCAGCTCAACTGTCATTTACCCTATGTGCTCGCACGTTTACATGTACATATGGATGCTTTGTGACAGTTTTGGAGTAGGTCCTGAGAGGAATTAGAACGCTTTTCAAGTCTAACGCCTTCTTAGATGAAGGTGTGAGTGTGAGTGAGACAGGGAATGATGATGATAGGGGATAGCGGTCGGTTGCTATTCCCACTCCCTCTCAACCTGAGATACTAACTTGGTGTGAGAGTAATTTGGAGTGTAAACTGTTTGATTAAATTTTAGAGGGAATGAGGATTTCGCAGGAGTCAAGGTGTTGTATGTGCGTCTATATAAATATGTGCGGCTGGCTGCATGAAGAGAACTTGGCTACAAAGTTGTACACGTGCGCTCCTCTTTTGTTCGCCTAATCCTAATGTGATTTTTCAGACGTGACATAGAATGGAATGAGGAAAGAGTGTGAAGTGAGAGGGAGGGAAGGAATGAGAGAGAGAGAGAGAGATAGAAGGTTTTAAAGGTCTGCACAAGTACTCCTTAAGGGAGCTATTAAACAGTGAATTTGATTTACATCCATAATTTTCAGCTTATGCTCATTGTAGGACGGACTAAAACAAAAAGCCATATGGTCTTTGAGATGGAGGAGCCTGCACTTTAAATGAGAGTGGGATTCACGTGGGAGTCCATGCAGGTGATGATGGAAGTGACAGGGAAAGTTAGTGAGGCAGTTATGAGGGAGAGAATAGAGGGATTTATACATGCGGAGGAATTCGCTAGCTAGTCACCATTTGGAGTCGTTTAAATACAGTAGAAAAGGATTTATTTGGAGTGCAGAGGAGCTGAAGTGAGCTAGAGGCTAAGGATAATAATTATTCTTCCCTCAGGCTCTCCCCTTCCAGCTACACTGTAATGTTTGTTATGCAAATTCCTTCCTCTTCAATCCAACCGCTCTCTAATTTGAGAAAAATCAAAGGCTCACTCCCGTACAGGCAAGCAATATGAGAGCTGTATGGAGAAAGTGATATTGCCGACTGATTGAGTGTATATTTACAGATTTGATTTCTCTCCCAATCCTTCTCACAAATCATGTATGTTACATATAAATGTGGAAGTGAAGGTAGGGGCATGTGTGCGCTATCTTGATTATTGTTTCGGATCATGAGCACTAATGATGACTGTAATTGAATGAAGGCGCCGGGCAGAAGAAGATGTAGAATGGGAGAGAATATGAAGGACGAGTCGCATTTACTCTGTATGGAAATTCCCTGTTGCAGGCGAACTGGTCATTAGAACTTAATTGTAACTATGTAAATATAGTATCTCTACTCCTGTTTATCTCTTGCTTCATTTCCCTTTTCATAGCTTCAGAGAGAGAGAGAGAGAGGGGGAGGGAGAGGTTCTGACGAGAGATTTCTTAAGCGGATTATTAAAGGATGCCATAATAATGTGCTCCCAATACGCTCCTGGTTCAAGGCTCATGGATTTCCGAATTCTGCCAGTATAGTCCGGCTCAGTCTGATAAAATGATGTGAGCTAGAGGAGTTGACTCTTGTCTTCTTGTACATGATCAGTTAATGTACTCACAAGTCATTCTTGCAGGCGGGTATAAGGGTATATAAAGGAATGCTACTTTTCCTCTTGGAACAGCACTTTCTTTGTTTCATTTACTGGTTGTTATATGTGTAGGAAGGATGTATTGCATGAGGCTTTTAGCGGAGGAGAAAGCATGAGTTTTCACGCTTTCAATGTGAATTTCAACCTGGTTCTGCTGAGAAATTCATGCTGAACTGGTTAGAATAGTTTAAGCCTATTTCTGTTACAGTGTGAGGGCAATAAATTTGGCCAGACAGTGTACAACAATCCCAATTTCATCTTGCGACCCGGCTGTGTGTGATGAAGGAATGAAGAAAACTGGGGAACAAATTGATTCAAGTCTTTCTGTACAAAATCCCTTACATCCTTACGCCCTCCTCTCTTCTACACTCTGCTCTGAGTCTTGTTCGTACTATTGGAAGCTCAGCTGGAACAGATGTGATATCAGCATGTTCCTTTCGCATCTTCTATACATTAGACACACACTTTCAAGTCCTCCCATCTGTCAACATGACCCGAAGAACTGCTCAGCTGGAGAGTGGGGAGGGGCGATGGTGTAGGAGAGAGCCGAAATAATAGTGTTTCTATTCTGAACAAGTGGATGATCACATAGGAGCGTTTACTGGGTAATACGTTGTTTGGCAGGTTGACGCGGTAACGAAGGCCATAGGACTGTCTGTACAAGTGCTTGTGTAATTGCAAGAGGGAAAATGGAGACGTATAGTAATAATAATACAGGGGATTCGACATGGATGTAGAAAGGTACTAGGACGGAGACCTTGTAAATGTATACAAGCCTTTTACGCCACATAGTTTGACTGAATGACACAAATTTGAAACAATTACTTATCATTAAATGAGTAACAGAAGAGAAAGAGAGCTGCTGCTACCGCTGTAATAGCTGCATTTGAGAATGACCCTTTTTTTTAGACTCGCCATCGTTCTCAGGTTCCATAAGGAAAGTTATGTAGGAAGTTGAGTATGATGATTATTATTGCCTGCGTATGACGACCGGACATGGCTATAGGTTGACATGTCCCTTGGCTCTCCAATGAGTAAAGTTCGGACGTCATGTATAATGTAGCGGAAACAGGGCGCACAGCGAGTCGCCATAGCTACCTCCTAACAATCGACAACCATCTGTCCTCTTTTCGTCTCTGCTTGTAATCGGGACTCCCTTTCTGACCTTTGCTTCGGCAACACCTCCACCTCATCTTCTCCTGAGTTTACTCACTAATTGCGATATTTCTTTGTGCACTTAAATAATTCCTTTCCTTTAATACTTAAATTACTTGTGTTCTCCTGTAGTCTACTTTATTAGGTTAGATCTCCCTACATTTGGTCTCAAGACTCGTTCGTAACAATAAACATCATCACATATATAGAATGTAGTAGTAATGTAATGTGCAAATATATACACTGAGGACCTTTTTCCTTCCGGCTCGTATAGGGTATACGATGTGTACACAAAGAGGCATGTAATGTGAGGCCTATGTGGGGTGAAGAAGGATGGGCGGATGAAAGTCCTTACGTTAGTCGTAACATGATGATGTGAGTGTATTATTGATTTTGATGTTTCAGGTTGATAGGATTGTCTCGGACCTATCGCTCTTTGTTGACTCGTCCGATTTGAACTCACTGCGGGAGCTATGGAGCTATCTGGAAGGGAAGTTCTTTGCTCGACTTGCACCTTCACACAGTAATGGTGAGGACTGCTCTTATTTTAAATGAATGTAGATGTGGGGGGAAGAGACGCCTGACTATACTACAGATTCATCCTCTCCTTGAGTACGTCGACCTGATAGTCATTTCTCCATTCAAGTGCACTTTTCTTCCCTTTCGTTCCTCATGGAGAGGTGAATACGTATGTTAATATGTGTCTTCCTTGCTTCCGATAGACCGGGACATTTTCAATAGTACAAAAAAAAAGGAAGAAAAATAATGTACTATAATGATTTTCCTCGTATGGATGGATGGAGTAAGGAGAGTTGGACAACGGAATATGCTGTGTAATAATAAATGACAAGACTCAATTTGTTTCTTGCCTGACACACGTAAGGGGAGATGGGCCATCGGCTTAAACTCCTCGCTCAGCTCCGCAGCTATGGAGTTGTCAAGTAAGTTTGGATTATAACGATGGGCTAGTTGCCAGAAGCCGGAAAAGTGAGATAACCTGTAGACGAGGCGGGTTTTAGTAGTGAGGCTGTAGTCGTTTATGTGAATTTCCCTCGCATCTTCTTCTCCACTCCAGACCCTCATGAAAGGTGTCTTTTTACCCTCAAGGTATACCCGAGAAAGTTGTGCTGGGAGATTTGGCTCTATCTCGGTCTATAGATTCTATTCCAATGTTACTACATGGTGATGGCGAAGCTCTCACATATGTCCTGGGTTCATCATCATCGTGTGGATGATACTAAAATCCAATGTGTGCACGGAGACAGATGACAGTACGGAAGGAAGGAGGCGGAGAGGAATAGTATAGTCTCTTCTAATGGTGCATTATGGGAGAAAAAGGCTGTTACGTGGATGGATTGATGTTTCTGTGTGTATGTGTTTGTAAGCTCACATGTATGTCTGGTTTTTTTTTTCTTGCAGTTGTGAAGAAGTATGAGTTCGGCCTGTACAAGTTTTACCTGGTGGATGCCTTGCGTGCCAATCGACGGGATAAAATCGGGGAATTTTTTGAAAAAATGTCCGCAGAGCTGAATCCATATCCAGAATGGAAGGAATGGTTTCGTAAGTGACATTCACTGTCATAACCATTCATTCTGTCCTCCGAGTTGCATGGACGGACGCGTGTAGAAATGTAATGTCAATGTGTGGCGTATGGAGCTCTCTTCCCTGTCAGTCGGCTTTCTTTATCGCTCCCGCTCCAACGTTGTTACAAGAGGAGAAGGAAGCTAGAAAGAAGAGAAAACCCGTCCAGGGTCAATGGGATTTAGAATAGCTTCTTTTCCCTCTGACAGTTTTAAATAGTTTTTTAATAAGTTTCCACAGATGGAAGGATGCTGGGAAGATTTTTAAAAAAAGGAGTATAGAAGAGAAGTGCTAGGAAGGAGAGAGTTGGTTCTTTTTATCCAAATGCTGAGTATGCATGGGTTTTTATCATGTACGTGTGTGTGTGTGTGTGTGGGTGTGTTGGTGTGTACTTGTCGGATTTCGAAGTGGAAGGATTTGCATTTAGTTGTAATGGCAAAGAACTATATATGCATAGAAATATGTGAGCTAGAGCTCTCTGTCTGTTTTCTTTGTCATGCGGTAGGTAAGAAGATGTATGCATGAAGTTTATGCGTATTATTTGTAGTGATAGATCGGAGAAAGAAAAATAGTAGAGGGATTCTAGGATGGAGCAGAGCCATATTCCATGAAAAGGATGTGTATGTATTTTGCTAATGGCGCCATGCTAATCCTCCTTTGAATGCGTCTCGCGTGGTCTATTATCTTTTAAACTGCTACTGATCGATGGAAGGAGAGGCTATTGATTTTTCAGGGGGCGCTTATCTTGTCCTTGCTTGTGTCTTTTGTGTATCGGTGTGTGTGTGTGTTTGTGTGTCTAATGTTGCCAGTGTGACTGGGTCAGCAGGAGGAGGAGGAGGAGGATTGGACCAACTAATGTGTGTAACTGCTGTTTCATCTTTCATTCAGTTCATATGTTGCAGTCAGTACGTCTTGATCAGACGACCAGAGAAGAGGTTGTTTGTTAGATGTCTACCGCATACGCGTGTTTTATGGGAGTGTGTGTTCGTGTGAGAATGGAACCATGGCAGTCATGGCCATTACTTGAATAGAAGAGGAAGATAAATTAACTTTGATTTTTCATTGCGTCTCCCGACATAGTTGACTTACTGATGAAGATGTTCTGATATGAACGGCCATCAAAATTGGAGAATACATCCAAGATAGAATGGCTTGATGGAGAGGTTGAATGGTAACGTCTGCGTATGCTATAGATGCTTGTATAATGCTTCCGAGTCCACTTACCTTAGAGTGGTTTCCTTGGGACGATGCTCCTCTGACTATGAACATTCCCTGAGCAATTTCTCTCTCGCTCTCTCTCTCTCTCTTGTACTATTTTCTTCGTCCACTTTCTTCTGATTCACATGTTCCTCTCTGTCTCTCTCCCCATTGATTTCCCTCCCGATTCTGTCCAGCTGGCTGTTGATCATGTTGATGGTACTCTGGCGAAGGCTATTATGGACTCATTTCATCAAAGTCTCCGTCCTTTGACCAGATATTAAAAGTGGGTATTCCATGTACTTTGATTTCGTTCATATTATAGCCGACATACTCTGTGGTACCTTGGGAGTTTCTTATATCCACACATCATATGGCTGGAAGGTTTTTTATAGGAGTAAGAAGTGTCGTAAAGGGATCGTAGTCGGGAAAACTGTCCTCCTTTTCATGTCTGTATTATGATTTTATTGGTTTTTCCGCGGCACGTCTTGTAGTGGTAATTTTATCCCTATCCTCCTCCACTATGAATTTTTTTCTATATCATTTTTATTCAATTGACTCCCTCGCCTTACTCCTGCCACATGCTCATGTAAAGTTCTTCGTCCTCAGACTCTTGTAAATTACCTGATGGTGTGCCGGGGGGATGGATGCTGGAGGAAGAGCAGTGTTGGCGAGGTATGCTCATTTGTCATTGGCGACTTTTCGCGGAAGGAAAAAAGGAATTTATGGCAGTAAATTTGTTACTTCCCAAGAGAAATTCGGCTTGTATTGGGAAATTTTACAATTTGCTGGTAACCTTGGCCTTGTTGGATTGAAGGTGTGGTCGTTAGGACTGTGGACATGTTGAAGGCCACATGGTTGTTTATGTATTAGTCTCCAGTTGATCACTTTCTAAGGCTGATCATAGGTCCACTGCGCCCTACAGCTTTTGTTGTCATGGTTGAGGGATCTGAAGAAGTTCGAATGTGTGCTGCAGAGCGAGAGGACGACGGGGGTTCTTACAGTGATGTTCTTTGAGGATTCTTTTCAGAGGAGATTTTTAATGTGACTATCCGACAAGCTCCTATAGGTGCAGTCTGTTTAGATGAATGCAATTAAGTTGTTACCGGTCTCTGAACTGAGACTAATTCTGTAGGATTTTGTAGGGATGCCTTGGAAAGTCTGAGAGGGACAGACTTCGTGGTTGGTGAAAATAGAAGATATCCGTGTTTATGTGTGCGTGCTTATATGCCTGTCCAGGGAATGTTTATCTCTGTCTGGACCTGGAAGATGCTTTTGTTGTCGCATTTAACGCTGAGTTCATTCCGGGGAATGGGCTGCCGTAAGACGGGCGGGCAGTTTGACAGAAACTGTCTGCCTTGATGCACACGGACGTCAACAAAGAATTCGTGGCATGTGAAATGGAATGCATTGGTATAGCTTGATGCAAGAAAGGGCAGAGTTAGAGAGCAGTCTGCGTGCAGTCAAGGGGACTGATGCCTTGCTCTTTAGGTTGATACCGAGAGTGAAGGCGTTGAGCTGGGATTTTTTGGCTCTGGATTGCCGCATTTAGCAAGAAATATTTACGAGACCAGACCCAGGCAGAGGATTTTGCTGTGAACGGAGACGTTAATGCGCGCGGTGATGTTGTGAGGAAGAATGTTTTGGCGGGTGGGTGTGTTGTAAAGTAGAATGGAGGTTAGCTGGTAATGATGTTTGTATTCGGATATATGTTCATACAAGACTGAATGGAAGAGTTTCTTTACTAACTCTTCCGTGCTCCATTTATCGCTTTGTCATTTCCTTCAACAAGTGTGTCAAACTGACTGGTTGATTTGAGTAGAGCAAAGAAAAAACTTGTTGTCACATAAGCCAGTCTGACTTTAGTGAGGCGTGGATACGTTTTAACCAGACTGTGTTGTTCGTATTATGTGCCAAGGTTGATGTTGTTTCGGGTGACAAGTGATTTCTTGTCACAAATGTTGGAGCAGGTTGGTGGTAATAGAGTTGACTAACAAAGTCAATTCTATTACCACCAACCTGCTCCACCAACTCAACACTTGGGCCAAGTTTTACGAGCTTTATTTTATCCGTGGCTAAGGAGGCATTTAACTGTCTGGGCTGGTTGGGACGGCGGAGTATATTTTTATACAGTCAGACACATGTAGTATGAGTGGATTAGACTTGACTTTTGTTATCCGAATAACATGTCAGGGTCTGTCTTGAGGCGTTTACTTGTCTCAAGAACATATTTTCTTACGATTTGTGTGCAAACACGAGGTTTTTATTTTGTGTTTGCAAACATGTATGTGTTTGTTGCATGTGAATGTCATTTTCTTCACGTGCCGAGTTTATAGGGGAGGGATGCGTGTTGTGTAGTGCAAGTTTTATGGGCGGACGTAAGGTGTGGGCAATTTGACAGTTATTTGAGCTCACGTATGATTACGGAGAGTCGTGAGTGAGAAGGAAGTGGAAGCTTTGCTGGTTGCTTGGAGCTTGCAGGAAGGTTAAAAGTGTTGTTACTTATGTGTGTGTATGAATGGCTGAAGAAAGACCGTAATATTGGGGTACATACGCATTGGGAATGCAGGAGAGTTGTGTTCATTTTACTTTTATATGTATCCCAACTTACACAATCTCACTCACCTAATGCTTTCCTTGGTTTCTGTATCTCGTTTCCAGTACTGACTCATTTGAAGAATGCAGAGGAATTGAGCCCATTCTCAACGTACACGAACAAAAGTTACCGGGAGGCTTTCTTCGTGTCGATACGTAATTTCTTGAATGTGATTTACCATCGAACTTGGGCCGTGTCAGAAGTTTGTCCGAAGAATCAATATGCTGTGGAAATTATGGACGACTTTTTCTCGATTGCTCAACCCAAGTAGAAAAAGAGAGAAGATAGAAAAAGAAGAACACTAAGAAGAATAATGTTTGGGGTAGCGGCCGCCAGACCTCCTTTTGCTACTTACACATATAAGCGTCGTGCTCGGATCTATGTGGTCGCCGACATCGTAGACAAAGAAAAGAAGAAACGAGTGAGTGAGAAGAGAGTGAAAGAGAGGAAATTTAGGGAAACTTTTTACTCTGTCGATACTGTCTCACTCTCTCTCTCTCTCTCTCTTTTCCTTGGCCTCTGTAGCTAGCTTGCTACTGGTCTCCTGCAGCCTTTTTTTTTCACCTGCTTCCCTCCTCATGCTCCCCTCTTCTCCTTCAGCTAGTCATGATCTCGTGAGAACTTTTTATTGTTTTCCGATTTGATAAGAAAAACTTGTGTACACGAATACGTTTGTATGTGTCTATGTGTTTGTTTGGAGGGAAAAGTCTACAAGTATTCCAAGGATCATGTTGTTTTTTGTATTCCCTCTTTTTTCTGTCCAATAATGCCCACTTTCCTTCACCATGAGGATTCACTTCCTTCGTGCGGATTTTACCCTTCCAAACTCTCTTACTTTTTCCTTCTTATTGGTAGCACAGATAGAGAATGTAACCGGAGGATACTTTGGGAGGAGGAGGGGAATTCAGCAAAGAGGAAAACGTGTGTTTTTCTAACCATTTGTAGTACTAGTAGTTTTTTTATATGCACTTAACGCTAAGGAAGATAGGGTTTGTACTTGTGACTCTTTTAATGGATTTGGTCGATAGGGGAAAGATGTTCTAAAACCACATTATTTCTCGGCCAACTTTTCCCCTTACAGAGTTTTCAACAGTTGGGTAACTGTATGTATAGAGGTGAGCATGTATTATGTAGCTTGAGAAGAGCCTTATATATGTAATGGACGAGGAAGTATATGTGAGTATGTGTGTCTGGTCTTCACACAACTGTTGTGGTTCAGCTTTTACATGATGGAACTCGCCGGGCTTTAATGATATTACACGAAGGCATAGAGAGTGTTGGAGGAGGCAGACGTAAGAAACGCGTATATGGTCCGTGTCGTAATTTCCTTATGGTGCTATAGAAACACTTGTTGTGTGCGTGAGTTAGCCTGAAACTGCTACTCCTGTTGTTTCTACTACTTCCTACTTATTTACCAAATAAATAGGAGAAGACCAGATGCATCACTTGTAATGGCACACCTCATGTTTTCTTTGAGGGATTTACTGCCATGTACAGAGTTAGTCAGTTTTGTGTATATTGAGGGGGAGAGATACGCACAAGATAATATTACGTTAAGTGTGGTTGGCCGTTATGTTTATGTTCGGGGAAGAAAGGAATAATTGGATTAAGTCTAGGAGATTATCAAGTCTGTGTCTTTTTAATGTAATGGCGAAAAGCACGAAAAAGGTTGAAAAGGGATTGGAAAGGATCTATCTGAACTACCTCTGGGTCCATTCACTGTGATTTGCTTGAAGGAAAGACGACAGGAAGGCCAGTTGTGTGCGGGAGGACCGTAAAATGCATACCATGTCTTCGGAGAACCACTTACTGGAATGGATCCTCGCGGGCATTTGAATTGGAAAGTTTCATATAATCACCGCCCTTCATGTTCACGTTGGTGACGGCAGGGGCAGTGGGAGTGAAAGTAGCGGTTGTGACTGGTGATGATTGTAAGATTTTTGTTTGTGCGTGTAAGTGAATATCTTTTTTTTGGAGGATTTTGTGTGAGATGTATGTCTTTGCGGTGTCTGTGTATGATGTGATAAAAAATCAATGAATAAAATGTCTGCCTGTCCCGTTCTTGTCTTTTAATTTTTTCTCTTACTCCGTTGTCGCTATTATTTCTGGAGCAACAGAGATCGGTTACGACCACTTTAATCTGCACAACGACCATGTGGGAGGAACAGTGAGGATGATGAAGGAGACAAACTGAATAATTGGATGAGCAAGATATAATTCAATTGTTTTTGAAAGGTCCTAGAAGACTTAAGCACGTTGGGCTTTATGGCGAAAAGGCAAAGTATTTACATTTAAATTGATTTCCCTGTGGTTGTAATGAACTGGCCCGACGCCAGCAGTACCGCCTGAAACACTTTTTGTTGGAACCGTGCAATTTCCCGTGATGATCTTTTCAGGGAAATTCATGCAGCCTCGCCTAGGATTTAGTCACCCATGTCTGTGTGCGCAAGAGAATTTCAACTAGTGCCGAGTAACTATATTACATCTCTCTATATACTCACTCGGCCTTACCTTTGAGTCAAAGAATGGTTGGTGCAGAGAGAAAAAAATGGATGTGTGTCTGTGTATCTGCATCCATGCTCCACATAGTTTCAGCTCTCTGCTCCGTTACTTTTGACTCCCGCCTGTCTTCCATTAACTGAAAATATATTTTTCTGTCTCATGTAGTTGTGATCAAAGGGGAGAAAGAATAAAATTTTCTCATGAAAGTAGAAAAGCTCGCGTGGCGGACGTGAGTCCACTAAATATTTAGACGCATTCAAAAAGTCAAATCATCAGTGCTGATGGTATGCAAAGCCAAAAAACATAATAATTCCTTCAAAAACCCGCACATACTAGTACGTTCTTTGAAATCCAGTAATTTGTGGTGGAAACGAGGACTTGGTGAGAATTCTCCGAGTTGGACTGACTGTGTAGCATAAGGGAAGGTTTCCTAATAACGCTTAGTCTCGTAGCTTATGTGCTTGTGTATTTCATATACAGGACATTAATAAATGTATACACCCCGCCGCGTCATGTCCTTGACTCCAGCGCCGTGGAGCTAATTGGCACAGGGAAGTGGAATCAGAGAAGCTCGCTGTCCGTTCCCCATGTATGCCAGTAAACGCTGCATGAACACATGTGTGTGCGACGTCCAAATTCCTTCGCTGTTGTGCGATTCCCATACACATACAATAGGATCTTCTCCACGTAGTAAACCACTCACAGGTATTAATAATGTGTACAAAAACCCGGGGATGTGACTTTATTATTCGTTTTTTCACCGTCTCTGTCTCTTCGCTTTGCCTATAGCCCAAGCCGAACACATACATGTATATATACGTTAGCATTTCTGTATGATTATTGTGTTTGTATAACTGTGTCTCTCTTTCTTAAGATTTATACACCCAGTTTGTATAGAAGCTATTTATGCCCTTTGATAATTAATTAATAGCATGTATAATAAGAAGGGTGATTGCACATGTATAATAATAATATCATTATTTTATATACCCCTTAGCAGTTAACACAAAAACAATTGTAATAGTAAATAATAATGGTATGGCGTCGAAGAAGGAGGAAAATGAGCCTTATCACGTGTCCACGTTGCTAGTCGTCACATTGTCATGTTTGCTGATGGAGATGGAAATATGAGGTCCATTCTCATTATTGCTGTTGGCAAAGGTGCTACATTTGTGGCAGAAGAGAGTATTAATGACGCTTTTGAACGCATCCCGGAAGTCTCGATTGAAGTATGCGTAGATGATGGGATTGAGTGAGGAATTGAAGTATCCGATCCAGAAGACCAGAGCCACCACCCAGTCCGGTGTGGGACACTTGTCATGTCCACACAGCGAGGTAACCAGATACCATGTAAAGAATGGAAGCCAACAGAGAATGAACACTCCCATGATGATGCCGAGGGTTCTTGCTGCCTTGTGTTCCCTCTTCATACTTTGCACTGGACCCCACACATAAAGACAGCAAACAAGAGAAAGAACACTCATTAGCACACACCCTTTGCACCAAATCATCAACACCGTGAATCTAATTACCAATGCTTAATCTCCCAGCTCCATCTGCAATAATTGTTGCATGCATGCAATCAGCATAGACAGTTAAGTACAAAGTAATCTGTTAGTAATAACTCCAAGTCATAAGAGAAGAAGATTTGAGCGGGTAGCAGCGGCAGTACTACTAGCGATAGGACAGATATGGTCATTCTGATAAGCACAATCATACGAACTATACATAGCTAAGCACACGGCACATAACCAAAATAGCTAAATGCATGAGAATATGTAGTACGTCAAGAGAAATATCGGTGTACGGACATCACAAATGAAAGACCCGTCAAGCAGAAATAATTATCCTTCTTGTCTACAATTCAACCAGTTCACGTTATGCATTTTTTATCATCTAAGCCTCCTACTTTTGGCCAACTCTACTTTTGGATCTCTTTCCGCCTCCCATGTAAACCCTTTTGTTGTTGTTGCAATATGAAGCCATTCAAATATTATTTGCGTACATTATACATATGCCGTCTATCTTACTTCTACTCAAGTATTACCACCCGTATTATACGCATCATAGGCAGAATGAACAGGAGAGCAAGTGAAATATAGAAAATTACAATTTCGTCCTGGCTTCACAAGAATGCCTCCTTTGACTTTCTCTCCCTCTGTTCATCTTCCCACTATACATACTCCATACGGCCAAAGGCTTAAAAAAGAATCGTGGAAATATCCTATATTCCTGCAGGTCTGCTGACGATGGCAAGTTTGCTACAAAAAAAGATTTTATGTGTACATGTATAGTGTGTATGCTGACTGGATATTCACAGGGCAGGCCTATGTATATGGGAGGGGAACTTTGAAGTAATCAGGCCGAGCGTTTAGCTCAAATTACGCGTGTACTGGAGCAATTTGGATTTGATTTTAGGTACTTGTGCAATCGCCTTGCCAACACTTGGCCAAGCCAACAAGCGGGCCGGATCAATTCTTTCCACTCTTTCTCTCCCTCTCGATCTCCAGCTCTCTCGTTATCGTTGACATGTGACCAGCCACGTTGTATGTGTAAGCAATGAAGGGACTGAAGGCCACCAATTATCCTAGAGACTCCCGTTTCGTTTTAAACATTTATCTGGTTTTCACAGGTCGACGATTACTAGGAAAAACCATCCTCCTCTACTCCTGCACATACAAAGATGAATTCTGCATTATGAGCATCAAGTGGTGAGATAGAGGGGAGAGAAGACGTTCTTTCTATTCAAGCACTTTTATCGGATTATTGTAAGGGACATGTTTCGTTGTGCGAGAAACCATGATGTAAGTTCACTCTCTCTACTCAACTCCCGTTTATCATGGGTCGAAGCATTACGGCAGCAGTACTACACCTTTTCCAGTTCGTCTTTGGTTTAACAGGAATCTTCACTTCTTGGAGATCCCAGTTTAAAGTAATGCTGAATGGTGCTTGAAAGTTTGCAAGCGTCGTCTATGTCTACGCTCCACTGCATTCCCTTGTGTCACAGAATCCAAGGAAAAAAATAATTTATCGCGTTTTACTTGTACTATACTGACTGGTGGAAGAAGGAGAGGAATAGGAGGGAGCGGAGATATAGTTGAAAGGGACGACACAGCATGCTAAGTCTGAGAAATTGAGTCCTTTTGTTAGGGAAAAGTGAAAGTTGCGTGAGACAGAAAACTTGTTGTTATACTATTGTTGAGCTTGCATGTGCTGTGCCATAGCTTTCATTTCCATCAACTTGATAAATATATATACGTAGAGCACACAGGAGGAGAAAGGGAAATGCATGGGCTAGTGCACACTACGATACTCCTCTAATCGTAGTGGCCGTCGTCATAGTTATCACAGCCCAGGGATCTTTGTCGTGGCACGGATACCGTGGCCCTGCATAATACCTCAATGTGAGTGAAACCAACGGACCCGCCTTTGCCATCATCCTACCAACAGATCCGTCTCTCTCTCTCTCTCTCTCTTTCTTTGCACACAATCACTGAATGTACTAGGAAAGAACATTATTTAAGTATATAACTCGGTACCACCACACACTACAGGAACCAAGTATTAGATGCAGAAAATCCGGCTTTGCGCAATCATCATTTTTCCTTTCAAAATCTCAAGGGCGAATGGAAGCTTGGAGCTGTAAAAACTAGAGAGAGAAATTAGCGTTTGTAAGGAAAACAGTACTAATGGAAGTAGCACTCTGTGTGTGTACAATATGCATAGAAACAGCAGACTTGCTATTCAGACAGAATGGTACTACTCTTCGGAAAATGTGAACAGCGGCGGAGAGGATGAAAAAGAAAGACGGAGGAGACGGCGAGCTTTTTCTATTACTATGGCTGGAGTTATAACTATAATTTATTATGGATAAGCAGCTTCATTTAAATGTGTTGCAACGCCTCTCAGCAGAGACTAAGTCCAGCGGGATTCTTCATAATCCTAATGTACGCCTGTAGATATCTCCCCTTCTTAATGCTTAATAATTGCGTCACACTTGTAACACCAACTTCCAGCCTCCTCTCCTTTTTCGATGTAGGCAGCAAGCCAGAGAAAGGATCTGACGTGAGGAGCGGTATTCAGGTAAGATACTGAAAGTTTTCACGGGGATCCGTAATGAGTTCTCTGTAGTATACGGAGCATTCAGCCCACCTCTCCCCTTTCTCCGTGGATCATCTTAAAGCGCATTCTTAGCTTAAATAGACTGTTTTGAAAAAGCTTTTCCCGGCATCTTATGAGTCTTTTGGGATTCCATCAGCATAAATATTTGATTTAACTTGAATACTTCAACTCAGGTCATTTGTTCTGCGTGATTCACGTTCCTCTTCTTCTTCTTCTGACAGGTAGTGAGTCGCGAGCAAGGCAGCGGATGATGAAGGGGACGTACAGAGAGAGAGAGAGAGAGAGAGAGAGAGAGAGAGAGAGAGAGAGAGAGAGAGAGAGAGAGAGACGAGTTTAAACTAGTTGAAGAAATGTGTAGAGATAGTGAGAGGTAAAGTTTTAGAAGATTGGCGCAAGTTGCGAGTGCGAATGCTTGTGTGTTTGTGTATTATCAAGCCAAGCCGCACTCCTCCGTTCCCAACCATTAGATGTACTACCGCGGAAGATTCAAGTGGGCTGAGCAATTTTTGGGTGCAATCCATTTTGTTAAGATCATATCCTGTCTGATAGTAAACACCCGCTCATATGTGTCCGCATGGAATAAAATTTGAATGTAACGTCTCATAACTCGAGGCCGTAAGAGGAAAACAAAGCCAATTTCACAAGAGTGTTATTATTATGCATGTATCCGTCTCTTAACCCACTCTCCTCTCTCTCACACACATATACGCACTAAATTTTGACACGAGAGATATGATACAAAATTCATTTTTAAAACTGTCAGCCGTCCAAAATAATCTAAAGTGGCTGTGTAAGTTTTTGTGTACAATGCACACAACAACTTTGCTTTTGTAATACCTCTCATCTTACGCGCTGGATAAGGAGGTCGCTTGCTTTCACTCCTTCAGCCTGCATGGGTAGTCATAATAAGCAAGTTTTAGATGAGTTGGCAGAAGTTATCACACACAAAACACATACAAACAAACACGAAGAAGAGCGTATAATGTATGTTTTCTTCTTCTCATCCCCTTTCATCTTTTTTCTTCTGTATCGTTGTACATGTTCCATTATTGTTCTCCACAAGTTTCCAACACAGCTAATGACTTGACATTCTAAAGTTTTTTTTATTTCGTATTAAATCAAACTTTGCCTGTCTTCTATCATCTCATGGGAGAAGATAGATCTGATAAACTCTGAGATGATCATTACAATTCAGTGAGGGAAAAAAGTCCTCTCATGTACAGTATCCGGCTTGTGTAACACTGCCTGGCTGTAGGTGAATGGATGCGAGAGTGATCAAAGGACTCTTTCATCCACGGCTGCAATTTTTTCCAACCTTCATGAAATGATATCCCCACTCACTTGTGCGCGTTTTAGCCATGAATGCCCCTTTCAACTTGTGGCACTATTGGCTTGGTCAATTATTTGTTACGTTTTTTGGTGTGTGCGTTAAGTGTTTACACAGTGAGGTACGAGAATTGTGCTGGTTTGGTCAGGGTAATTGTATCCCGCTGCTTATGGAAAGTTGTCCCAAACTGTGGATTGTATGCTAGAAGGTACCATAGCATTCACCTGGGTTATAAATTGCAAGTGTTTGAGACGAAAGACACCATGACAGTGATTTTACCCAGGTATTCCAAATTTCTATGTCCTTTTCTTACATATACACACATGCCGAGTCATTCCCTTACATATCCAGAGGCCATATCTCTCGACTAGCTTGCTGTTCACACTTTGATTAAGATGGAACATCAGAAGAAGGATACACGCAAAAGTTGCTCGCCCCTAGTTGTTGTCAACGTGGTGTGTGTGGATGTGTGTTCATGAGAACAGGAAAGAAGGCAATACCCTGGCCCTGATTTCCTCACATTTCCCAAAGGGTTTACTCTATTATTCCTTAACCAAAACTCTCCCATCTCCTCTCCTATTTACTCAGCGTGGCTCGGGAGATGATGATGATGATGATGATGAAGAAGATCATCATCATCGTCGTCTCCATCATGTGAAAAAAAGTATATCATGTCGAGGCTGATGGAAGGTGGAGGAATATATGCAAATAAGATGCCAAAAATAAAAACAAATTAACCCGTTCTCTGCTACGAGACATTTGGAAGTATAGCGGTATTTGCCTACTTGTCTGTATTAATCGCCCTCACGTGGATCCTATGGCACGAAGCACGTATGTCTAACGAGAGCGTTGGGTATAGGGGAGGACGACCAATTTTAATAAATGTCAAAAGGTTCCGTGTTTATCCGCATAATAAACTAAAGCTGTACGATTGTGTGATGTCTACCTGCGATGGTTTAACTTGCGTTTACTTTTAGCTCCTCGTGCATTATTAGATACGCCTTTGCACACGCACACACGGAAAGTTGGAGAGCATACGCCGGGTCCTCATCACAAGTCTATCTCGTGAGCTACCTTCTGCAGCCGGAGTTTGTGCTTCCCTTTACTATGCTCTTGCTTCTAGTTTGTGCGAGTACTCAAGTTGTAGGTCATCGATTGTAGGAACCTGTCATTTCGCAGCGGTGGGAAGCGTTTAGAGCTGTGCAAATACGATATAGAGTATGTAAACCCCCGTACTACTACGAACAAGTGCACGCTCTCAAGTCTTACGCGTTTGTTTGTGTCGTTGAATCAATGCTATTAATATGGCGAGAGCAATTCACATGGAGCTTTTAACCGTATAGTACACTATACTGTCGTTCTCTCGGCCCCAATTGTCCTCACGAAATTATTATTACTATGAGCCGCACGTGAGTATTGCACAGTCTATTTTCTCACTATTACTCCACTTATTTTTACCTCAATGACGCTCCTTTTTTCTCTCTCCATGTCTTTGTCACTCCTATTAATTTGCCCGTGGAAGCCAAACCTAATTTCTCCCTTTTATACATGACTTATTTTCAAAAGCGGTTGCAGCAGGCTTTGTGCACGTGAGCATGTGATTTTCTGTGTGGATACAATGAGCTAACGAAAGCTTCCTCCTAATGGAGAATTATATATAGACAAGAGCGGGACGAAGGAATGACTGCGTTGCTTGTATATGTTTAGTGGCACACTTGTGTTGTTATTGCTGCCGTCGTCGTTGCCGCAAGAACATATGGGTTAGTAATTACATGGAGCCTAGTGCATGCGCATACTTTATCAACGAGTAATGAAGTACGAGGCGTGCACTGCCTAAATAAATAAGACCAAGACGGGGAAAGTAAAACGAGAAACAATTTCTACTATAGAGGCAAGTAAGTCAATGCTGTAGCACAACACATGTTCACATTTGCCATCCAATTAGCATGGTACAGCTAGGGATTCTCAAGTTCAAATAGCAAACTGAATGATTGTACTCACTTGAGGAGTTATTTTGTACTGAAATAGGAATTTCACTAATTTGCAGATGCTTGTTAAGCAGAGCAGCAGCCACTTTGGTCCTGTCAATAAAAAGAATCACCGTCATCATCAACATCATAATGATAATCACATAAAGAATTATTGAGAAAAATCTACTCCCATCTTCCGACAGTTCCCAATCCCAACTTTGACTCTGAGCTGTTTAATGGACCGTCAAAATATTCCGATTCACTGGATCCAAACTCATCCTCCTTCTCCGATGTCAGTTTGTGCACAAATGGAAGAGAGGATTTTGTGATAAGCAAGGACTTGTGCGCATGCTTTCACACTGCTGCTGACTTTCACAAAAGGAGATGTCTACCGTGTTAACTTCCACGTCATTAGAACTCCTGGTATTTACCTTGTGTGCCGATGAATGGGAGACCATTAGTGGGAGAGGGAAACATGAGGCGAGAGGTAGCAATTTATTTAAGCTCAAGAAGGACGACTACGTGAAACGATTAGAGTGGCTTTTGATAGTTGCGAAATTTAATTAAAATGAACAGGGATTGTTATGAGGCAGGGTAAGGACTGGGGAGTATGAAACACCTCAAGAAGGTCCTCTCTGCTAAATTTCGTGGAAAAACTCCAGCAGGAGAAGAACAGATGATTCTTTGGGGTTTCCCCTAGCTCTCTCGGCGCTTCTTTATTAAGCCGCGTGTGTGTTCCTCAGATGGTAGGCGCCACTGGGTTACTCGTGCAGTTACAATAGTTTGCAACTTAAAGAAAGAGAGAAAGGGATATGTATGTGAGCTACATGTCTGTGGTCTTCCGGCTGTCTATCTTTTCGCCTAAACTTTGGTCCACTTTCCCTGTCTAAAGTTTTTCGTGAATTCCCTGCCTTTCTAAGTAGTAACGAGGACATGTATGGAGAGGTAGTTGTGGGTAAAAGGAATGATGATTGCGACGACGATGATAGAACCCAGTGGAGCGCTTCCTCCGGCTGACATCCGTTCTGGCAGAGTGATGATTTTTTGAATTGTGTGAAACTATAGAAATGGAGGGATTTCGGTGTGGAATGTTAGATCATACAACCGCTACTTCGGTCATGCTTTCCAGCCATTTACCTTGATTATTTTTTCCATTATTAAAGGTAATCAGGTTAGACTTGGCGGCTGGCTTATTTTTCCAAGGGATGAGAGTGACAGGTAATTTTTCTCTCCCTTCCATGCATGGCGGTATTGTACATGAATGTGTGTATAGCGAAGGGATCTCTCATGTAGTCCTCATAATGGATTAGGTTGCATCTCAATTTCTTAAGAGAGTAAATCAAAGTCAAGGATTTTGTCTCCATACACACACACAAACACACACACATACATTCACGCTACATTTACACAACTCCTGATTCCTTTCACTTACTTATTCCTTGTCTTGTCCTCCTGTCTTCCACACTTGCTAATCTTCCCGTATATTTTTCACCAGTCGTCACCACCATTTACACACAACTAGCATGGAGGTCAGCTCTGTTCAGAGGGAAATGAATAGCGGTGCGGGAGTTGCTCCTTGAAAATTCTCCTCGTTACATCGTCGTTAAACAGAAAGCTTGGTAAATTATTTCACTGTTTGCAGATAGTCTGAATGGAAACATCCTTCAAATTACCTCTCTCAGAACAATGCTGACATGCATTATGGGATAGGCATAGAGAACGCGAGAGAGAGAGAGGTAGAGCGATAGTGCAGCTCAACTTCTTACTATCTATGTCTTGAGAAAGAAATTAACTTTGCCCTTTCAACTGACAGCCTACTACTCTGAAGCATTAAGTCATGTATATGTGTGTGTGCTCAATGACTTTGTATGGAATGCGAAAATCAGCGGAGAGGAGAGGCGATTTGAAGCATACAGACACATTGGGCGGATAAAGTTACACAGAGGAGCATTCAACTTGCCAACGCAGAGTTGTTCATATACGCGAGAATATGTAACCCCATACAGTCGGGCTGTAGTGCCATTATGTTCAGTTACTTCTAGCCGCAGTCTCCTAAGAAGCTTAAGGATAAATAGAGGATTGGGACTTTTTCACTTCTCCTCTCCTCCAGACATTCAACTCATGAGAGGAGGTTCCGGAATGGAACAAAAGCAAGCAGTCCTTTTAACAAGTCATGTCTTTGAGAGCAATGACAGAGAAGAAGCAAAAGTTCACACGCACCCTGACACATAGTACACACACCCGCACAGCTCGGACAATCCTCTGGCTTTCTTGAACCTTCATGAATTTCACGGTCGACCACAATGGAAATAATCATACATATCTATGTGCCATATCTTGAAGCCCCTTTGAAAATCTGTCACCTCAATCCCCTCATACTTCGCAGTATCCCATGGATTTGACCAGGCAAGTTAAATTCTTGCTGCCATTAGCAACGTCAAACTAACAATCGGTTGACACTTGAAGAGTACAATGCTGATGATGTGCATCTAACACGGTAGTTGAGAGAATTGGCACAATCTGTTGTGAGTGTATCAGACCTGACAAGACAACCTTAGGCTCAGTCTGAATGAATGGGGGATGAGAAGTTTTGAATTCACCAGCATAGCCTTCTCTCCTCTCTCTCTCTCTTACTTCCTCTACATAATAAAAGTAATGGACTCGAAGCGGAGACGGATGAGCCGCTGGCTTCAAGTCCGGATTCCGGAAGCGTGGAAGAGAGAAGAAGAGCAAAATCCATATGTAGCGCAGTCTGCACGAGAGTCAGCCTGAGGGATGGATAGAAAGTGTGAGGATGGCCAGCTGGAATTCTATTTACAAGATCCTTTACTACTTGACCAACTCCTCCTTTTTGAGCAAATTGAATTTTTCACTTGACCCTCTCCTCTCCACCACCACCTCCTCTCCCGCCCAGGCTTCTAATCAGCCTGTTTGAAAGGCGGACGCAAGTCTTTGTTGCGTCATGTATAATGTATGTTTCTAGGTCTGGGAGCGAAGTACACAAACTGCTGTTATAGCAATGCAACACGTCCGTCGTAGCAATACAATATTAACTTGTATAGCCTAACTAGGAATGAGCGTGCTTGGTTTATCAAAATCTCCCTCCGATCTGGTTGGACCGCGGAATTGCTAAAGCAATTGAATCTCATGGCTAGTAAGGTAAAAAAGGAATAATCTTATGAGTGTGGAAGAGGCGGCAGTTAGTTCGAGTTTCCTGTACTTTCCTAGAATTAAGTATATACATGTAAGCCATAACAATAAGTTGGTATATATGTGGATGATATTGGACACGGACTTGCCCTCTCATCTTTCTGATCGTTTGTGTGTGGGGATAAGGTCCCTCATTCCCTCCGCAATGTGTAGCTTGCAGGAGGATTATTAAAAGTTTTCCACAAATACAACCCATGATGGTGGGAAATGGGCAGGTTAGCAAGAATAGCTAAGGCTATACAAAGGGAAGGGTACATCATTCTAAGAAAACTCTTAACCTACTGTTCATGTAAGCCGGATGGAGGGAGGCTCGTGTGGGCTTGAGTACGTACAAGAAACGCTGGTTGCGTTCGATTACTAGTCAAAGTCAAAGTCCCCAATGTACTAAATGGATCGATGAGATTCCAATGCTGGAGAGTGAGAGAAAGAGAGAGAGAGAGAGCGAAAAAGGAAAGTGAGCAGGAATGAAACTCTCGCACATTTCTTCTTCCATTCCAAATGGATCACTTGAGCAAGACACTCATACGAATTTTTCCTCATTTTCTCCACCTATTCCTTTCTCTTCTTCTTTTTCTATCATCTTCTCGCATGAAATTTTCTCTCTTCACTCTCATCCTGTCTCAAAGAAAAAATCCTTTCTTCTCCTTCCTGTAGAGTGAGAAAAGGAGATGGAAGTTGAATTAAATCCTTTCGTCTCTATGACGACTAGTGTGAGAGTTCAGTATTCTACATGTGATTAATTTGAGCACTTGAGATGTTTTCTTATGCACGGGAAGAGAGAGATGGGCCTTGAACCTCACTTTCCTTTGTGTCCTAACAGTAACTTGGCAATCTCCCATGGTAAAGGGTTCGGTTGGATTTGCTGTGGGAAAAGTGATGTTTACAGCCCGGGGCTATTTTAGTATACCCTCGCGGTGTCGGCACGAATATGTGTTGAATATTGTGGTGAACCAATACGTTACACAGCTCATCTTTTTCATCCACCGTGTAAGTCGTTATCATAGCAAAAGTGAGCAAGAGAAGATGAGAAGGTAGTGAAGAAGAGCTAGTAGAATTGAAGAAAACTTCTCACTGCTGCCTGCAGGGTTCAAGTCAACCTGCCTACTCATGCAGTCTTATAGTCTGTCTAAGCTTCACGCTTTTGACACGGAAACATTGTAGCCCACATTGAAACTCCCTTATAGTGACAAAGTATGTGGGTGTGTCAGAGAATGTGTGTCTGTAGTCCTATAACTTGTATGTGTAATGGATGAAGGAGGGACAGCTTCTCACTTATCTTCGTCTCATCTGACAAAAAAATGTATTCCTAAGGCCTAAGGAAACTCGTCCTTGTCGAAAAGCATCCTTCTTCATCGCGAGAGCCTCCGCTTTCATATCTAATTCCTATACGTAACTTTACCATAATCAACGGATGTCTTCACGACCGGGAGTCGACATTGCCTTAACACGATCCTTCGATTTTCCTAATGCTCCTTATGCATTTCCATTGGTCCCTAGTTTCCTTTTACCTATAACGAAATCATCACCAACACCCAACGTTGAAGATGAGTGTAGTAAATGGAAAGCATGTACTACCCAAATTTTTCTTTTGCACATACCAGGCTGGGCGGATGGAAATGAACAGATTTCGTAGGAGAAGAAATTGAATTTCTTTTCGAGGCTTCGATAACATTGAAAGGACAACAGCTGATTGGTGATCCTGGCTATAAGGAAGTAGATGATGCTTTTACCTTTACAATATGCATAAAGGCGATAACTTCTTGTTAGTACACATCACGTGAGAAATGAAATAGAGTTGTTCTCTAAAGTACCATCCAAATACTTGCAACTAAAGCACATTAAGCAGCTCTTACAGCATTCCCGACTCGTCAACGTGGTGGAAGTAGATTTAACTGTCAGGCTCAATGATTGCGCAGACAGTGTACTGCTCATTTTCAAGAAATGCGATCTCACAGTTAAGCAAGAGGAGTTGTACATGATGCTGTGTCACAAGTCCAATTGCCGTCTGTCTCCTCTTCCGTATCTTTTGTAACAAGATTGAAATAGGATCTCCCATTGAAATCCCAAACCATCCTGGAGTCTACGTACACATTTCACCCCCGAGTCATCCAAGTTCAATGTTAAATTCCATCTATTTATGATATTCTAGTTTAAACAGACCTTTGTATGCCATTTAGCATAATGATTATCATTTGCCTGCTCATTTTAAACAGTGAATCCATACAGATGCACGAAATGGTACTCTTAGTAGGAGGTAAATTAGCTGGATATATTTACTTGATTATTTCCGCTAGATGTGATCTTCTGTCCTCCTCCTTTTCCTTTTGATGATGTGATACAAATTGTATCTACTGCGCTAGTGTCTGACAATTGGCCACAACTTGTGGGAACAAAATGAAAGGAAAATGGAGAAACAAAGGGCAGAGAGAGAAAGTTTTCCAAGTTAGACACACACTTAGCCCTTCTGATGGGAACATTTTAGATGAGCTGAATACGCACATGTACACATAATGCTGTACGGAATGGAGGAAATTGTGAAGCAGGGACACACGCACAGACTTCTATGGTTAGTAGACAACACTTTCGATTTCATTTCGCTCGGCCGTCAAGTGGAAATGAGAAAGTGTGACGCAGCCTCGTCATGACGTGGGCGCCTGAAAGACAGACGGGTCTTGGACTCATAATTCATGTCTCTATGACTGAATCCGCCCTGTAAGTAGAGAGTTCGGTTGGTTAGAACAGACAAACGAAGAGAGAGAGAGAGAGAGTGAGAGAGAGAGAGGCGGTTGTGGGTTGCTTGAATACTTATAAGTAACAGCGACCATCTCTGCCATCATGCTTTACTAACATACACAGTTTTGTCGCCTCCTTCAACTTTATTTGCTAGGAACCAAGGCAGGCCGAGCAAATGACTTGACTTGTGAGAAACACTCAAATGCACTTGTAAATTGAAGGATGTTGACTGAAGTAAATCTCAGCCCATAGTTCAGTCTCTGTTCCCCTATATGTTTCTCTGCTTGTTTATCATTACGCTGAAACTGAAGAGAGGAAAGTATTAGTTGCTAAAGTACAGGGGTGTTTGGAGTGCATTAGAAGTACTCATTTCCATACATAGCAATAGCAATATCACCACTCGCTTTCGCTCCCTGTACACCAAGAGTCAGTCGCCTGTTACGACCGTGAAACTAAAGGCTCTCGTTCCCTCTGTCTCCCCACATGGAGCCGTCATGTAGGATTTTCAAGTGCCTACTAATTTGTTTGAAGATCCGTTTTAGTCACTTTGGTACTAGATTTCAAGCAGCCAACTAGCAGCATTCCAAGTACTCCTTTTTATCACATAAAACTATGGCGAACTCTCTGTAAAACGTACTAGCGAGCCCGCGTCCTACAGACTCCTGATCACTTAAACAAAAGTAATACCATTCGTAGTTATTGATCGTAGTGCTAAACTACAACCAAACAAAGCGAGTGAACTTTACAGTGGACCTAGACGTTTTTTTTAAAATTTCCCCTGTACTAAGCTTTAATTTTGGCCCGGTACTAAGCAGTAACGTTACCCCGGTACTGAGCAGTAGCGTTGCCCCGGTACTAAACTTTACCTTGGCTCCGATACTAAGCTCTACGCTGTACCGGGGAAGATACTCAGCTTTACTCTGCGCTAGCCTCGGTACCTTTCTTTCAATTGGCCCGGGAGCATAGTTTAAGCTTGCACCGGTAACTCGATCTAAGGTTGCTCCGATAAATCGCTCGAAGTTCGCCGCTGTAACTCGCTCTAAGTTCGTCCTTATCATTCGCTCAAAGTCGGTCTCGTAAGTGGATGTAACTTTTCCCTAACGGTCCACTCTAATACCGCCTTTACGAGTTCGCTCTGGTTCGCCCTCGGTGGTTCCCGTTTATTGCCAATGAATGGTTAAAATTGTCTTCTGCAAAAGTTTGAAATTTTGGTGGTCATTTCAAGGTATCACGTGGATCATTACTGCAATCAATGTTAGTGAAATGTCAATGGGCCCAAGTTTGTCAAGTATGGTGCATTATATTCAATAGTAAACACTCCAGGTTTCATCGCAAGAAGAATGCGAGAATTTTGAGGTACGGCATTATTTTTAAGACAAAAATGACCAAAAGCGGCCATTGATAGGTTAGCATGTCCCACACGGTTCTTGATGGCGTATTTTAAATGTCATTTTCGTGCTCAGAACAAAATTTGGAGTAAAACGATGATACACACGTCCATGTTGTGCCAAAAATGTTACGAAGACATTTTTGAACTTTGACCCGGGTTTTGAAGTTTTTTCTGATGGGAAATGCAATGTAGCCAGTCCGGAATAACATTTAATTAGATTTTGATTGGTGTACTACATGTGGAAATCGGTTAAAGGATTTAGGAGAAGATAGCCCGAATGAAAAAAAAAGATTATGATGAAAGACACACGTGGAAATCGGTTAAGGGTTTTGGGAGAAGATAACCCGAATGAAAAAAAAAATGTAATGATGAATACATATAAAGATTACCTCATGTGTAACGAGTTAAGGCAGGAGCAATAGTATTCTTAGTGAATACCCCATCTCTCTGTGCGAAAAACTGGTTTATACGACACTGGACTGGGAATTTCTGTATCTCAAAGTTATTTGATTTAGCAATTGTTGGTTAAGTGGAGCTGAAGAAGGAAAGGGTGGTAGGCAGAGAGACAGAGACCTAACTACACGCTTGTGGTTGCGGTAGAAACAGAGCGATGGCGGGTTGAATGGTAGCATGGATGAATAAATTTATGAAATTCCATTGTCTCTTCTATTTCTCTCCCTCTTCTACGATAATGGGGTAGAAGTAAACAGGAGTGGGGTCACGCTGCCGCGCCCCATTCAACGTTCAAGTACAAGCAATAAATTTTCAGAATATTCCTCGGCGCAGTAACGAAAACGAAGGGAGAAAGATGAAAGGGGAGCAGGATGAGAAGAAAGAGAGAAAAAAGTATCGGTGCTTCTTCGTATTTCTCCTGATTCCATCGAAGGAATGAGAGTCAAAGTTGGGAGGTAAATTATCCTGATTTGGACAGAATGGAGAGATATGGACTTAAGGTAGAAAGTTTAGCTTTACCGATAAAGAATATGCTCTTGCTGGGCCGCTTCCCGGTAGATTCGCCAGTACGTGATTATCATGACAACAGCCGGTAACCAAAAAGATATAGAGGAGGATATCACAGCATACGTCCCATTCACTTCGAACCCGCATTGGTCCAGGACCTGACACAGAGAAAGAAAATATTCAATAGTATTACTAAAATCATTTTCCTCCTACAATTGCCCGCACATTATCAGACAGTGTGCTACTGCACTCCGTGTATGAGTATGCATGTTAGGAAGGCAGGTGAAAGGGGAGGGCTTTATCAAACCACACTCATCTCGAGGCCATCACTCGTAATGACAATCTGATTCAATGGTGCAGTAAAAACGTTAAGCAGAATGGAGCCACTAGACCAGCAGAGCATGTAATTTGCCTCCCTTCTTTCCAATTTGACAGAATTCAAATGCAACATTTTCATGACAAATTTCAATCCTCTTTCCCTCCCATTCATAATATTCCTTTCCGTCGCATAGCATCCACTTTCCCTAATCATCATCTATGCTTTCTTCGGTGGTATAAGGCCTATACCTTTGATCATATCTATTTATATTACCCACACAGGCCCTCATATATTTTTATTACTTCTAAGCAGCCTCGAATACTGTCTTCTTCCGTGCTTCCCCTCGCGTATTCCCTGGGTGCAACAATCATTCATAATCGAAATAACTTATCTGTCCTCAAGATAACAATAGCGTTGCATGAATTTTCTGCTCGTAAGGATTACGAGGATGTCTCTAAGACACCGTGCTCCCTTATCAAGGGATATATTGGTGCTGACTTCAGCCTTTGCCTCCCCCCTCTACATGACCAAATAAAAGACTCATTTTCACATGTGCTATTGGGATCCGGAGAATTGTGGTATTGTTCTGTGAAAATGGAAGAGGACAGAGTAAGGTGTGTGTGTGTGTGTGCAAGTACGTATACATGAAGAAGCAGGTAAGATTTCTATTATTCTGTTTTTGTGACAGCATCAAAGCGTACATGATTAAAGGATGTAGGGGGAGATAAAACATTGTTACGTATCGAAAAGTAATTTTTCCCAGGTATCCCGCTGTTTTCTTGTTATAACTCACCTCGGTTTTAGCGCGAAGCTCTGCTGTTGTGTAGAAACCTCCAAAGATGGGCAAAAAGGACACAAATCCCGGCAGAATCCATATTGCGGCTGAAACATTAGAAAAAGATAGAGATTTTTTTGATATTTTATATTTTGTCTTCTTGCGCTCCATTTATAAAATTCTCTTACACTCATGCTCACACATATGGAAACCTGCTCAGTGTGCGACTGCAACATTTTCGTCTATTACTTTTTCCCTCCGCATGAGACCATAAGTAAGAGATGATGAAAAGCTGGAGAACGGATGAGTGAGAAGGAGACAGTCTTTCAATTGGATATCAAGTCAATAGGATAGAGCGTTCTGTAGGGATGTAGGAAACGAAATGTGACTACCATGCGTCTGTCTTCTTTTGTGATATTCACGCTTCAAATGATCGTCGTAGGCTTGAGAAGACATAGAAGGATGACAAAGGAGTGCAAGAGAGAGGGTGGAAAAAAGAAAGTAAGGGAATGAGGGAAAGAGAGTTAACATTATCCTTGTGCGTATCTATTATTTCTGGAGTCTAGAATAATTCAGCCATGGTTACACCGAGGTTTTTTGCATTTAAATAAGGCAGACAAGCACATGTGTGGATGGAAAACAAAAAAATCATATCCATGCATTCATTTTTATAGTTACTTGTTAGTGGTCTTGAAAAATTGCTATAGATGTGGAACAGGATAGCATGAGAGAGTATGTTGGGAGCTACGAGAGTGAGAGAGCCGAGTAGAGTGAAAAAAGCCTTCACATTACTGGTAATTGCCCACTTACACAGCCAAGAGGAAACAATGGTGCTGGAAGGATAGGCCAGTTAAGATATTCCACACACCCTGAGAATCAGCGGAGCCGTCTCACAGTCACAGCATCATTAACAGGAGTACAGAGCACCACCATCAATCATAATGCCTGACCCTGTCCGACTTTTACAGCTAAACTTTCTCCGTCTGGTCAGTCCCTCTGTTTCCCTCACAACTCCACATGTACACAATGCCCACGCACATGCACACATACACAGCCACATTAGATATATGAGCGAGCAATAATAATAAAAATCGGAGCAAACTATGTCTGACAGCCTTTCCTTCATCACGGAAAGGCCGGAGCAAAGGGATTGTTGTTGAGTAACCTCTTTTCAAGCAAACCAAATATAGCCGAGATTTTCTAATCGATATCACTCCGACATGGAGTTAATGATTATCAATTTTCTCTATTCTCACATTTTCTCCGTGTGTGGGCATGTGGTGAATTATTTATGCTCTGTCGTCTATGACACCTGGATAGGACACAAAGATAAGAAATGGATGAAGGAGGAAGGAAAAAGACACAAGAGTGGATGGAGAAAACAAGCGGAAATGTCATTATTTGTGGTTGAAAACTTTTCCGCTGACCCACATGGCCGTCCAGGCAAAAGAATTCCAGCACATTTTCCACTCTGACACTTGACAGATGAAACCATTTCTTTTTCAAACAAGATCACGAGAATGACCATCATCCTTGGAGGAAATTCATGAACATCTCCGCCGTTTCTAGACCCTGTGGTTACGGAAGCAAAAGAGCGATGATAGTTGATCATAAATGTTGAGATTCCGTAGGATTATTCCGGTCTCACGTGTGGCATTAGCCCCATGGCCCTAATGTGCAAGGCTGACACAGTTTGAAGTACTACTGCACCAACAAAGCTCAATGATAATGCTCTATGGCCTGAACATAATACTGATAAAGTAATCTCTGGGGTCTTTTTAGTAAACACACAGACTTCTTGGTTCCCACATATCTTGTCTGTCAGAATGGCACAACTCTCTCTCTCTCTCTCTCTCTCTCTCTCTCTCTCCCTCCCTCTCTCGCTGATCTCTGAGTGAGAGTTCTTGTTCCCACCATTGTTGGACTGGTAGGACGTGTGACGGTAGATCCGTGGAGATGTAGTGATTTAAACGGGGTTCGTCCTTTCCCATTATAAAAGAAGAGTTTGTGTACATGTGTGAAGCTATGTAGCAACCATGAAGGGCTAAGTAAGTACTACGTGATTCACAGGGCGAGCTGAAGAATGAAAGAGAAGAGAAAGAATTGTGGCCGCTGTATATACGTTTCTTCTATAACTGAAGAGCATTGTAAGGAGCTTGGTTGACGTGGAGGAAGCGCGTATTGGGATTGATTGAGCACATGGTCACGCTCTCGCTACACCATCTGACTTGTCATTCCTTTCTAGTTTCCAGACTCCATCATGGAGCTCCTTTTGCCCACTCCCCTGTATTACTGTTTCTCAGGAGAAATTACGCGGAATATAGACCGTGCTGGGGCATTCGAGGCGAGGAATGAAGGATCTTGGTAAAATCGTCTACAGAAAAAATCTGTTTCGTTCAATCCTATTATGAGCTCGATTGCTTTATGCTGGCCCATGCTCTTAGTCGGCCCATCAATTTTGTCAAGTTCGCTCACTTTTCGAGGTAACCGCATAAACGTGAGCGGATGAGCGATATGCCCGGACAATAATCTCATGAGAAGTAATGCCACAGAAGCCATTTCTGCGTAGACCTCAGTAGTTTCTTATGCTTCTAAAAAATTACCGCTTATAATTCGCAGATTTGAATGGAAATCAATCCAGTGGTAGCATGTGGGGCTCTGTTTCTCCTGATGTCTTTCATTTCAGTAGGCTGAACAACTACAACACCCACCAAGCTACACTATCCCTTTCACAGGGGGACCGTGGACAAATTTACATCTGCCCTGTCTGTACTGCAAAAGTGATCTAATGGCTTCAATGTCTGTGAATAGACGCTGCGAAGTTCAATCCAGTATAAATCCAGGAAATTTCTCTATACATACTGAGGGTATGGGGCACATTCTATGGGAAGAGAATCGGTCGGAAGCCGAGCCAGAGCAACCTTCCGACCAAGCAGCAGTGAAACGAGGGATTGCATGGATAGGTATATTTAATTTCGCAGTCTGTTTATGATAACATGTTGATGAAGGCGATCTATGACAAACTAGTGCTGACATTTGAAGAATCATTTGATTCTACATGGAGAATGAGTTGAACTTCTACGTTTCTCATTCATCTTTGTCACACTATCACGCACTTGTAGCACATACAATTAAAAGAGGCTTACGCCTCGAATGAAGACAAACACCGGTCCGAATCATCAGTACTACTTTAAATGGAAAGCAATCCAACAATTACTCCTCACTCCCTCCTGAACAATGCTCCCTTGAATAAGTGCTGATGGGGGAAACTAGTTTGGCACACGTTTCAGCGAAACGTATACGCATAAATAGATGTGAAAATTTAACGGTATGCATTTGAGAATGGCAGTATCAAGAAGCCTGACGTTTTAATAGGCTCTGCTTTTCCTGGCATCGAATGTTCGAGAGAGAGGAAGCACTGATGAGCTTGCAAAGTACGTGGATAAGCAATAAGTTGAGATGATATCAGCAATGAGAAGTGCTACGAGGGGAAAGCCAGTTGCATGGAAACACCAGGGAGAGAGAGAGAGATTATGAAGGCAAGCCTTAGTTAGTTAGATATTAACTGACAAAGTTAAAAACTTTATTCCCACTTTTAAATAATTTGCCAAACTGTTAAACATATCAAATCTCCAATGTGCTATATTGAAGTGGTCTTAAAATCACGTAGCTTCTCGGAATATCACCCTCCTCCTACTCCTATTTTCAAGCCTAACGTGGGAATTTCACAACTCATGTTTCAACTCGCTCAAGGACTAATATCATAGCTGTACAGCTCTGTTCTGCCTTTTTTACAATGGTTTCAAAAGAAAGAGAAAGGGATAGAAAAGATAGACCTGGTCGGCATAGAGGATAATTAAAGAGTTCCTCTCTTTGAATCTCATACAAAGCATCTATTGAGCTGAATGGGTTTAGAACTTAAGCATACACACATACATATACACATTTTCCTACTCTATTTTAATAGATCCATTTGTGGGCTTTGAATACGGATTTGTATACAAAATGAACCTGCTTAAACCCCACGGATCCTCTTCCCTTCCTCATGACTCATTAGCCACCAAGTGTAGGGTCATTTAAAGTCTGACAGCAAGTGGGATTGGTAACATGGTATCCTGTCCAATTAACTAATATTCTCAACCAAATAGATATGATGTCGAGGTGGGTGCAGCTACAGTACTACAGTAATAGTGGGAATAGCTTGGACAGACATAAGACCTAAGACGGAGCAAGAAGAGCGGGAAATAGGGAGGGACATTTGAGAGGAGAACTATACAAAAGGGAGTAATTATCCAATTGATCCTAGCGGATGGAGACTTGCTGGAATTAGACTGATAGACACGTATAAATGGACTGTATCCAGTTCATACTTGTATGTAAGATACAGGAGTTGAGGAGAATACCTGGGAAGTTGCCGTCTTGCAATGCACACGCGTACGGTTGGATCCGCGGCAATAGCAAAGGAATGAAAGGAAGAGTGAATGGAATGGAAGGATTCCCTGTGGGGCGTTATTGATATGTACACTCGGCTCACTTCCCGCAAAATTGAGTCATAGCTGATGAGGTTAATACAAAGGTGAAAGAATGACAGAGCATGGCCTACAGCCAGGAATAGTTGATACGTGGAATTACAAGGCAAATATTCAGCTTACTTAACATGATTCGGACCGTCCTAGCCGTCATTGTCAAAGGATACTGGAGTGGCTTGCAAATGGCATAGTATCTATCAACGGAGATACAACAGAGATGAAGGATGGACGTGGTACAAAAGTAGACATCCAGAGAGTTCCACAAGTCACACATCACTTGACCCCAAAGCCAGCGTCCCTCGTTCAGCGTTTGGGACGCATTGAAGCTCATGGCTCCGAGGGCCACCAGAGTATCTGCAAATGCTAACGATACAACGAAATAGTTTGTCCAAGTTCGAAGTTTTCGGTTCCGCCACACTGCGATCATCACTAGTGAGTTGCCAAATATTGCCGAGAGGATGATGGCAACAAATACTATGAGCTGAACCACCCATAGTACCACCATATTGTCCCAATATTTTTTCTTTTACGATCCAAAGTAGCAAGCACATATATAGACACTGCAGTCGTCTTCTTCGTCTCAATAACAATGGCCTGTAGCAACAATGTCAAGCCTGATGATCGTGATGAAAGACTTGTCTTCGTTCAAACTCTCCAGCGATGAACAAGAAGAACAAGAGAGAAAGTGACAGTGAAAAAATTATAATACTCTAGCGTTGTTTTTTATCTCCCAGTTTTTTTGTTTGTTATGTATAGCTCACTGAAAAGACAGAAAACCAAAGTTTTCCCTCTTCCTCCTCCGTCTTTTTCACACTCTTTTCCCCTCAGCCACTCTTTCCCGGCGTCAGTTCCATGCTTAACCATTCATGTTCAGATGAGTGGTCATGACTATGATGGTGAAAGGATTGAGAGAATATCATGAGCAGTGGACGAGAAAAACAAGAATGATGCTGCCATCCAACTCATCAGACAGACTTGTCACGCTGACATTATTATTGAAGTGAAGTGAAGATGAATTTCTTCTCCGTTTCTTCGTGAACAAAACATATATATGTATATATATGTATACATATATACTGATGAAGCTCTAGTTTCGAATCACTACTGGACGAAGTGATTATGCTGCTGATAGTAAGAATACTAATCATGCTTGTCATCCCATGGAAAAATACCTTCTCGAACTCGTCTTCGCATGGTACAGTGGCAGAATGGAAGAATTACTTGTGCAGAATATCGGATTCAACTTGATCAGCTAGCCAACTAAATGGCTTTACACGCGTCACATTAATGGTTCGCCACGGAAGGAGATTCACTGAGAGTTAAGAGCTATAGAGAGATCGATTGAGAGCGAGAAATATACTAAGCACTCGATTTTCTTTCAGCTTAAAGCGCTCTTTATTGTTGCACAAAGTGAGACAAATGATAAGATGATTTAGACCTTCACCTCTGACAAACACTGTTCCTCTTCACTCACACACACTCACACACTCACTTCCTAGTCCACCCTTCCTACCGCTTTCAGTATTTACTCAGTGAAGGCTTGTTTGCAACAAAAATTGATGATGATAGCACTCGAGTAAAGTTCCCTTTCACACCAAGCTCCACTTCCGTTTATTGCTCCGAGTGTGCAAGTAAAGGAGAGAGAGAGAGAGAGTGAGCGAGCGAAAGATGCAGTGAGAAACAAGAGAACACTTGAGGAGGAATATTGTCGAATCAAGTAGCTACTGCTGTTGTACGGTTGAATAGCGGAGTAGCGAAGTAAATAGTTGAAGTAGTCATGGATACTTGTAGATTGTCCTCTCGGTATTGAAGTAGAAGTGTGTTTGTGCTGCGGTGAGAATAAATAGAGAGAATGAGCAGAGAGGGAGAAGAGAGCTTCAATGTTTCTCTCAGCTCCTTGAGAGTACGAGTGAGAGAGGGACAGAAACTGTGAGTTCGGGCTGTTGCAACTGGGCTGAGGAAGGAGTATAGTAAGTAAGGCTGTGTGTGAATGTGATTGTCATGCGGCCGAGAGACTTGCGCCTCATGCCCGCAATGTCTGTATATGAGAGTGAGGCAAGAGGAAGTAGTGGCACACTGGGTTTTTTCAACGTATTGCACACATACACAGAAAATAACGCACAAGAGTAGAGCAAGTTTAAGGAGCAAGTAAAGAATTACTCCAGACACCGTTCCATGCCACTACAACTTACACGGTTCTTCTTCTTAACTCCCCCGCACACGTATGGCATAAGTGAGCGGAAACTATGAGCAGTGTTACACATTCTGGTTTTGGGCTACAGTTGATATGGAAACTCTTACGAAAGGGATGACAAGAGGAGGACCAGAGAGGGACGTCATGGAGCGGAAAAGTACCTGCCATCAATCGAATCATTAGAAAGGAATGAAAATGACTTGCCAATCCATATCAATCTATCAGTTGCTTCCCTATATATGCTCGTCGTAAGCTACAAACTCGGAGCCGCATGCAACACAAGTGGATAGGAGATTGCAGCTTTGGTAAGTTTAAGCCCAGCGGATGTGGGAAGAAATCCTTTATTTTCATAGTAGAGCTGGAAGAGAGTGAGAGAGAGAAAGAAGTGTGAGATGGAGAGAGAGAGTGAGTGAGTGAGTGAAAGAGGGTGAGGGGAAAGAGTGGCAGGAAGCAGAGTATATATTCCTACTGTCTCGTTTCTCTCTATATCTATCCAAAACTCTATCTCTATCACAAGGACAGCACTACCAACTAACTCCTGTCTTCTCCTAGTTCACATCATTGTCATTCTCCCCATTTCCTCCCATATCCTGGACGATTTCACTGCATTACATGAAACACATGAGTCGCTACATTTTTTACTCAGCTCACTCTCCCTCTCTATTATACATAACTTCGCTGTAAATATAAAGGGGATCCTAAAAATCACTCCGCTGGGATTTGTTTGCCAAAGGAAATTGAAAACTTTAGATTCCAGCGCCATGTACGAGCAGAAGTGTTGTAGTAGTAAAAGTCAGTGCCAAAAGGCAACAAAGATTCTCCATGTTGTTGTTGTGGTCCCCCGCACTCCTTTCATCACCCTTGGCATCAGCCACACACAGGCACAGTCGTCGTCGTCGTCCATACATGCCACTGAAATGCCATTACAAATTATTCAAGTCCCACTGTCCTCACTTCACTGCTCCTATGCATATTGTCCATATGGTCAGGCTCAAACTCATGCTGTGTATATATTTTCATGTACGATGGTGGTTATGTGTAACCACAAGAATAGGGACCCTCAGTCAATCCATCCTTCCTTTCCGCGTGCAATAACAATGGTCTTTAGTCGCGTTTATTTAAATAAACGATGTCTCTTGTGATCACCCACTTCCGCGGTGTTTCTGATTTGAAGGTGTTTACTTTCAACGACATAAGTGCTGTTTAGCAGCTGTTTTCGGCGATTTGGGCAAAATCAATCGATAGCCAAGGGTTGGGACCAGTGCTCTCGTCTCCAGTCCGAGGTCTCTAGGTGGTATACTTTAAGAGATACATGCGTCCGTGTTGCTTGAATTTTGGGAGTTTCTGGCAGTTGTGTAAAAAACGAGGAAAGTGGCTTTTGGTTTTTGGTCGCGGTATATAAACAATACCGGTGACCTCTGTCATCACCGCCGTTCGTCTTTCAGCAAATTTGGAGGTTTCATTTAGCGGGGTGTGGGGCTTTCCAGAAGCTGTCCCGGGAAAGGAGGATGATGCCAATTGGTAGGGAAGGTTTCGGAGAAGTGCCCTCTTAAGAGGTCCGATTCCTGGGATTCGTACTTTCGGAGTTGTAATTTTGGGTCACAAACGCTCCTGGTGAAAATACAGTCGGCTAACGCGACTATCCTGCTTCCCATCGGGGGACATTTTGCTTCTGACCGTACTGAACAGCAGGCTAATAATTTTTACATTGTCTTCGGTCATCCTCTATCTTTCACTCAGCTCCGCCTGACAATTAATTTCCCATTTTCTTTGTCATTGCACCGTGAACTCATTTGCTGACAAGTCCATCCCGGGGTAGAAAGTAATCCAGACACAATTCGAGAATTCTCTGTACTTGTCTCCTGCTTCCTAATGGACTTCGATTCCACAATATGAATTCTTTGAATGTTTTGCACATACACACATGTACATACTTATACTGTCGGAGTCTTGTGACGATGATGGTGATCATCATCACCATCGGCCACATCAGCCTCTAAAATATGCCACTTGATATTTTCTCATTCTTCCCACCCATCTATGAGCTTAGATCGGGAAAAAGAATGAGTTTTCCCATTCAATATATTTTTTCATGCATCTATCTTTTCCGCAGCATGTGTGTGGTGGTAATGCCTTTGGCTCCGAGACGAATCCGTCTGCTCCAGTCTACCTGCTGCATAAGGGTGCCATGGCTGGCATGCGGGCGAAACTCATGCTGCTGTAGGCGATATGAGGGAAATGTAAGTGGCACTGAGGAAGAAGCATTGAAGGAAATGATTTTATTTATTCCTTTTCAGCGTGTGTCGCATCCCGCCGCGAGAAGAGTAAAAGAAAAGGCATATGTGTGACTCTATAAGGATTTCCTTGTCTGACCTTTGCACTCGCTCAATTCACTTCTACTTCTTCTTGTCCTTGCCCAACTTAAATCTTGATCAATTTTGTTGAGCATCTCATTGTTTGCATACTTGCTATACTAGGATACTAGGAACATATTATTATTATTATGATTGTTCTTCGCAGTTTGAACAGTTGACACTTTTAATCGAGGACGAAGTTTATACATTGAGGGAAGGAGGATGAGTGAGAAGAAGAAGGACAAAGTGGGTTGCAAAGTTTCCTCTGCTTTTTATCTCTTCTTCTCCCTGCATTCTGTTCGTGTACAGATTTAAATCTCAGAGGAATAGTGAAGGAAGAATGGTGAAGGAAAGAGTTTCTCCTTCTATTCCTCTCTTCGCCTTCACGTCTTCCTACTTGCTATTTAAAATCCTCTTCGAAAATGTCACAAGTTATTCAATAAACTTCGAAAAAAGGAGCTGCAGGAGCGTTTGGGCCTCTTTTCATCGCCACTCCATCATTATGAAAATGATGATGGTTTGCTGTTTTTTATCTCTCTCTTGCTCCAACTTAACAAATTTCAACTCTAGCATGGCTCTGATACTGACTTTCGGACATGAACTAAACATTAAAGGAAGTTATGAGTGAGGGAATACAATAAGGAAAGGGGAGTGTGTGTACATTACGCTCGAGTCAAAGCCATGCTCATCGGACAGTATAATTTTAGATTGCATAATAATGTAGAGTGCAGTGATGGGATGCGGAGCAGAGATACTCCGAGACTACCGCTGCTGCTACAACTGTCGACATCGTCATAATCATGCTCCATGTCCGTGCATAAGTTGGAAAAAGAGAAGCAATATATTAGGAGAGTTTCTTCTATTTAGTTCCGCTTCCCAAGTTCCAGCGGCAGGAGAAGTGGGAAGAGGAATCCATGTAGAGGTTATGCATGACGGAGGATGTGGTATTAGTAAATTTTCCCTGGTCAGGAGGATAGCAAGTGTGGATGCGTGTGGACTCATGAGGACCGAAGGCATGCATGTAGCGTGGCCCGCCAGGCGGACTCCGAGCGAAGCTCGTATATAATGTACGAGAATAATAAAGCGGAGATACCACTTTTCTTAGTTTCATGACTGTATGACTCGGCTACATTAGATTTACTATTCCTGTATGTATGTTCCCCTCATGGTAGTGCTTTGTACACAGGAGTAAAGTACCATGTGTGTACACACATGTGTGTGAGTTTGCATTCACTATCCATGTAAACTCATGCGCACACTTGAGTGTGCAAATACAAAGTGAAAGGTTCCGCTGCTGCTAGTGCGTACGCTGCTACTGGACGGCCTGGAATGAACTTGTAGACTTTGTGACTCATCTATGTGTGTAGCATGTGGGTGAGCGCTAGTCATTTCTAGGCTAGTCGGCCACACAACTCCCTGACTTTGAGTGTATATTAACAACTCGCACAGTGGAAGAAACAAGACTGAAATGGTTGGAGCAATGAGCGTATGTGGATATGTAAAGGAATCGATTAGGCTACATTTCACTATTTGTCCGCATACGTACCCACAACAGACCAGGCGAACTGAAGGGGCAAGTAGGCTGGAATGTAGACCCTGTTAGCCTTGTTTTAAGCATCTTGGTTATATGTTTACAAATAAATTATTTCACAAGCCCGTCTTCCAAATCACGTACTCCATTTTATGCCTGACAACGGACTCATCGTGTCCTTCTCCTTGAAGTTGCTGGAGTTTTACCATCCGCCGTTTAGTACTTCAGTAGCTTTTTCCAGTCCTATCACATGTCTTTCCATATGAGTGATCATTTGCCCTGACTCTGTGCTGGCTGCTTCCTCACAGCTGCTGGCATATCCCGCCTAATATACACAATTCGGCTTGTGTTTGTGTATCCGTACGGGAGTTAATGAGCTGTGTAACTAGCCTAGTCCGTGTAGAAGTTCAAGGAGAGTTACCAGCTCAAATTTCAAAATCATCATCATTCTTTTTTTGTTTTTTCTCCTTATGACTGAAATGTGCCGGTAATGAGGAACCTACTCCTTCTAGACACGTTTTATGCATGAACGCTTTCACTACACGGATGGTTACCTTTATTCAGCATAATTACAATCGATGACAAGTCTATTACGCCACCCGTTTCTATCTTTGCATTAGGACGTAACATAGTAAAGCTGTCGGGTAGTAATTCTGCGGTTTTTCAAACTGTTGCTTGCTTCGGGATACACACATCCGCATTGGCCGACTTGGTGGTCAGGATGATCCGGAGGAAGAATATGAATGTGAACTTGGAATGCAGCACCAGGCGCTGATACACACACAAACTCACGTCTTGCAACTTTATTACGAGCTATGTTCAACAAACTCGCTAGTAAAGATGCTGTTATGTAACTAATTTCTTTCCAAAGGGGCAATCATATTGTGGGATAAACGCCCAAGTTCAAAACCCTGGAATTGGTAATCTTCAGTCACGCACGTGTATATAACAGTTTTCTTTCCCTTATAATCAGGTTGAAAATCAATCTTCGCAGCTTCATCAGCAAGCGCATACATCCACAGAATATCTTCTCAACCTACTTCCTCTTTAAAGAAGAATACAATCGATGGTTGCTGTTATAATGAGGTGAAACTTCTTAGGTAAAAAAGTGTGTAAAAAGTGGGAGCTCTATTTCATGAAAATAATGTTGGCATTCATGTATATGTATGTATTGACAAAACGACGTCGTGGAGATGTGGAGAAGGTGCGTTGCGTGCTCTATTTGATACTTTTGGGGTGAATTCGGCTGCTGGCAGGGTGTCTTTGACTGGGATTGGAAAGAGCTAGCTCCTTTTAGCTCACAAGACTCGTTGGTGCAAATTTAATCAATTAAGTAAATACATAGGCGAAGAAATAATAAATTCTGTCCTATATTGACGTTCCCGTGCACAGGACGTCTAATTTGTGAGGAGGCAGAAGGACTCAGCCAGGCAAGAGAGAGGCATGGAGGCACGAATGTGAAAGCTACTTAGCTGGAGATTTTCTTTTAAAATTCCTCCACCTCCTGCTCTCACTCCCTAATACAAGAGTATACTCCTTTGGAGACCCTACGTTCCTATCCTTCTCTGTGTTCCTCCACTCCTTCGGATTATGCATAGTTCCATAGAAGAGAGAATAGTATGAATGGATAGGAAAGTGTATTCAAAGGAATTAAAAGAGAAAAGTGAAGGCTTTGCCAACAGTGATGGAATCTATGGGACCCGTGTGTGTATGTGTGTGTGTGTGCGTGAAGAACAGAAATTTCCTGGTCGTAATGTAGATTTAATTTGACTCTGTGAGCCCGAGCTTCCCTGACCGTGACACCAGTTACTCATCTGTTCACACTACATAGTAGCATTTCCACCAAACTTCAAACGCTCCCCTACCCCGCCCCTTCACTCTCCATCTCTCTCAGACATACTTTTGCCATTTTATACTTTTCCTCTCTTTCTCTCACTCAAGTTTCCCATTTTCTTTGAATCTCCGCTCTCGCTTTCTCTTTCTTCTCCTTCTCTGTGATGATGAACGCGGTGATTTGGATAGCTCCGTTGAAAATAGCACTTTCTCCGTGCTAGTGTCCATAGTGGTCCTGGAGATGAGGAGAGAGGAGGAGATTGGAAGAAGTACAGACATGAGAAGCGGAACATATTATGCTATTTCCTTTCATAAAGCCGTTGTGTCAATATTGAAATTAGGAGCAACTTGCAAAGTAGTGAAAAGTTGATGGTTTATCTTGAGATGATGTTTTCCGCTCTGGACTCTTCCTACGGAGGCACATTCGAATCACACTTTGAATCACTGGTCCTATGGGATTTTCTAAATTATAGACGAGTAAGGAGTGCATGAAGGCAAAGTAGTTTAGAGGAGTAAATGTGCGCCTGTGTATGTGTGCACGTCATGTTTGTAATGAGCGATTCTTGCGTTGACGATGGAATGAGCGTCTATCTGCTTCGGCTTTTTGCTCAGGCAAACTTTAAAAACTATATGGAAGGGACCAGGAGGACTCATCTGAGTCAAGCTTAAACATGCCCCAACTCCCCATTCAAATTACACAAAGTTAGTTGCATGAAACTAATTACTGGCTTCCAAAACAGTTGCAGCAATGGCTGGGATAGCAAAAGGTGGAGAAAGATGAGAGAGGGAGCATAGTAAGAGCTTGAACTGCTCATTATTTAAACTTTATCTTGAGCCCTTATGATGGAAAAATATAGGCGGAGCTGTAAGGAAACGGTGTTCATACTCAAACTTGAGTGAGTCTCTATTATCCGTACAGTCAGTCTCGGTAGGGAACGATTAAAACTTTGCAGTAGTGCAGACAAATACACAACACCGCAGGCGGTGTTCGTCTTCTATGAAACTGTATATTTTATTTAGTCCGATGTTTAAGCCCGAGTTGATTCGCCCAGGCTCATGAACACTAGTTCGTGACTACATGACTTCCCAATATACTGAAACTTCCTCAAATGCATGGATGAGCATGGGATCCTTTAACATTATTTATTAATTACTGGAGCGGGGAAAAGGAGGAAATTAATGGAGAAAGAAGTACAAGGCTTAGGGGAAAGCTAGAGAGTTTGTGTATATTTATGTATATGTGTATGCGAACTTGTCTGAGTTATCTTTCATCTTTTCACCGCAGAGAGCAAGCGGCACACAAATGAAATTTTATAACACTCAAATGTCTTTATTTCACTCTGTATACATTTGTTATGCTTTGAAGGGTATATGTGCGAAAGAGAGAGAGAGAGAGGACAGACGAGAACTGAAGAGGCACCCCGTGATTCCTTCTCGCCTTCCTCCACTTCCTCCACCACGTACCATTCTACTCCTTCCCCATGTTTTCTTTATTGTCATAGAAAAATCCCGGTTAACAAAAGGGCATGAGCGCGAGACTTTTTTTCCAGTTCATACTTTTGTATTTGGTGACGCGTCACAAATACAAAGACGGTGACGTATAGGAGCAAGCTGTGAGTGAGAAGTGCACGTAGTGTGAGTAGTGGCATATTTTTACAGTCCTATACACACAGAGATCAGCGTGAATATGATTTTGTAAAATGAACGTGTGAGGACTACGTGAGACATTTGGAAGCCTCACGTGTGGAGGTTGGATCTGTCTGTTTTTTTTTCCTTTGTTGGGTTCCCACTTTTTTCGGACACTTATGAGGCACACTTGTGAAAGAGGCCTCTTCAGTTGAAGTAATAGCCCCTTGGCCTCCTCTGTATTGCACAGTTGCACACGTAATAGGAAAGGGTTGGCGTGGCGTTATCCCATAGTGCTGATTTATTGGGGGCCATGAAATGTGTTGCTTGCGGCATACATGGAGTCACAATGTAACTATCGGTATGCCTTCCGAGGGCTGGTGCACTCATAATGACCAAAAATATCATGCTATAGTAGATTTTATGTTAATTAATTTGTAGTGGCTTGAAAAGCAACATATTCTGGAGATTACTGGTAAACAGAATGCGTATCCGAAACTCTCAGTTTCGCTTTCAAGAGAGTTTTCATACATGTCAGTACGATAGCATTGTAATTGGAGGAATGCTTAATAATATGAAAATATGGTTTTAGCACTAATTTATTGTATAACAAATGCAATGGTTCTATCAACATCAAAACGTAGTTGCTTATCCTTCACGGACTACCCAGAATTAATAAATATGCTCATGCTTGCTACAACCCCGCACTGGTTCTTCTCCAATTTGTTACGGCATGCAGTTGAGGCTTTATGTAAGTTTGAATGACTAAACACTGACAAACACCATTATATTAAAGGATTTCTCTAGTCGTCCTCAGGGATGAAGAAAGCGGTGGCTTTCATTTAAGAAATGTGATTTTTTGGCTGTATGAAACTCAATGGAAAGTGAAGCCTTTTGGATTGTCTCGCCTCCTACACATAGGTAAACGAAAAAGGAGAGAGATATGTTCCCGTCGCCATCTTTAAGAATTAAATTTACAGCTCATAAGCCCTCCGCCCTGGCAGGAGAACCCGGCTGGTCATATTGATAACATCATGGTTGTCATTAAAGTTTTACGCACATTCTTTGTCCTGTCTTTTTCTCGTCTTCAACTTGTCAACAGCACACACACAAAAATCACAAACACACAGATTCTCATCCCTTCTATCTTCTCATCCCGAGTCTATTTTTCATGCCAGCTTTTTTAAGTAGGAGCTGATTTTCTCTTTTGAGCACAAGCGGAGGTGCACACATGTAATGTGAGGCCTCAGTGGAATTATTGCCGTTGCACTTCCTTCTTTCGGGCTAAAATATAGTTTGTTTTCAAAGCGGAGCACTTCTTCGTCCTCGGCTCCTCAGTAACATGAGGGCAAGGGAAGGGAGTATAGACGAGGAAAGTAAAAGCAACTTTTAAGTGGTTGCATGTGGGCGCGCGGAGAATAAATTGCCTTGCTCTGCCTGCTGGTGTTATTATACTAGCCTATTCCTATAAACGTATCAGCCAGTTTTCAATGCTATTTAGCAATTTATAGAGAGTTTATAGTGAGAATTGAAGTGTAATATTGCAAGGAGGTTGACTACGACGAGGAGTTAAGGAAGGTTCGACTGAGATTAATGAATTTATATTAAGTAGAATGTGTAGTTACTGTCACCGTTATTGATAGTGTGTGTGTTCTTTCTCAGCACCAGAGTATTATAGCTGAAAATAGCTCGTAGGGTTATTGCTTTTTCCTTCTCGTTTATTTTCAACTTACACGGCTAATGTTACCACAACGAAATGACGAGTCTTAGGGACACGTAAGAGAACAGCTGGTGTTCTGCGTATGTGTATCGTCTACGCCACAATACCGAAAGTACCGCAAATTTTTTCTTGTCTGTATTATGGGTCAAGTCCAATGCAAGTTGAGTTTTACACGTGTATCCAACTAATGCACAAGTTACAATGCACCCTCAGTCAGTACACTCGAGCACAAAAGAGTTCTTATCCAAATGGAATGGCTAACAGCTATACGTGAACCACGGTGCACTGCTGGTATATGTTCAATTACACAATGTTAATAATAAAACAAGAGCTGTGCTATTCAGCGTCTTTCATTTTACGACCCTAGTTCAGCCTACGGAAATGTAGATGATAGAATATATTTTGTTGTTCTTGGCCATCATAATAGTAAAGACCCGATAAGGTCGAGTGTAAACAAATAGCTTAGGCAAGCACAGAGACCGGCAGCAGAATTCGCTGAGTATATATATAGCCGAACCTATTTTATTAAACTAGTAGACTGTACAGACGGGCGAACGCGAACTTGTGGAGAAGTAGTGGGGGAGCAAGAATAATGACTGGTCATGATAAAAGAGCATGAATCCGGCGATTTGTGATGTACACTGTGAGTGACATTCAATTTACTTGCTTCGCAGGGGCTATCAGTTTGAAAATGATGTGGCGTTAAGTGAATAGATGGATAGCTTTTCCTGATTAATTCAACGCACACGCACGCTTCCTCTCACAATTGCTTAGTGACTAGTGTTTTAGCGTGCATGGATCTCTATAACCAACGACTCAAATTAGCTCCAACATTTTTAGCCGCCTGATAAGCTTCTGACTAAATATTTCCCATTGGAATTTCATCGTAGAGACGCGGGATTAGCGGACGAGATGTGCAAAGACACTGCTGCCAAGAGGAGGTAATGTACACCAATCATAACTCTTCATCATTCATCACTTACAGGCAAAGATGGTGGCTTTATTATTATCCCTAATCGTATTATCATCGCACTCCATTAATTATAGTCTGCCGGAAATAGACTTTGATTTTGCTAGTATTTTAATGAGAATCTATTGTAATTTACGACCTGCCCTTGACTGATAATGAAGTACTATTCATGAAAGCCGATTCACATATAAGCAATAAAAATTTCACGCAAAAATTATTACTGAAAGTTTTCTTTCATGCAATAAAAATTTTGTGAAATACTTCCAGCATTCGGATTCACACTACATAAATGCAACATCGTGAAATAAAGCCCGCGAGCCATAGAAATCTTGCTCTGAATAAGTATTTCACGAGTATTTCATGATGATTCACATATGTGCAATACTTTTTAGGTACAATATTTCACCTAAAAGTTGAAATGTTTCTTATGTGTGAATCGGCCATTACAGGATGCAACGATCAACTTGCCAGCTCATCATTAATAAAACTATGGAAATTGGTGACAAAAATTTAATTTTTAATTATTTAATAGCTTCAACCCCGCAAATTCATACACCCTCAGAGCCCTTCCAATCACTTCTGCCTGTTAATTTTTTATATCAACGCCTTTTACGAATTCGAATTTGCATTAGGGATGATTCATCACTTTTTGCCAATGTCCAACGTCTTACGCTCCTGTTAAACAATAACCCCAAAGGCCCAACAAACAGCTGACCTGTGAAGATTGGCAAACCCCAGGAGACTACTTACCTCTGCACTACGTAATTGAGCTAAATTTGAGGTGAAAATTGTGAGGGTGGTACTAAGAGAGAGGTCAGCAGGAAGTTGGATTCTTCTGTGTTTGCAAGAGGCATAAACCGGAAAATCTCACCCTTTTCATATGACCAACTCAAGTCCATGAATTATATATTTGTGGATGCTCAGGGACTATAGTTGACAGTTAGTTTTACAACTGCGGTCTCCCTCTCCTCCACACACTAAATCATTGCCGAAAGGAGAGTAAGACGGGATGGAACCAAGCCATAAAAGAACATTCTATTTTCCTGTAATAAATTAACCAATGGACTCCCTCCCCGGTAGGAATCCCTTGTTCCAAGAGTAAAGTACCTACCAATAGCGACAGCCTTGAAGATAGACAAGAGAGAGGAAAGTCAAACGTGCAGTGAAGGTAGGATGAAAGCAGGCGAAGAAGACAATGACTACTGTAGCTAGAAGCAAGGTAACCGACAAAGGATAAGAATAAAAAAGGGCTGCGTCTGTCTATTCCATATGATAAACCACATGAGGCTATTGACTTACACATATCTCTTTCCAATGCGAATGTCTCTGTAACGAGAGAAGACGGGGAATAAAAACTCAAAACCGCCCGCTGCCGCTGCAAATCTGTTGCTGTGATGCAACTCTGCCGTCCATTAGTGTGCCATTGACGAAATTAGAAGATCCGCTAGCTTGTCTCCGTCTGGGGAAACTTGAATCGATTTTCTCATCAGCGTATCACCAACGTGAGTTGCATAGGAAAGTTGCTTCTTTCACTGTGAACCTTGCTAGCCTTCTCCTAAAATCGGCAGTGGATTTTCGACCAGTTTGTAGGCCCAACGGTAACACGATACATGAGAGATAAAGAGTTCAAGAGGGAGGAAGATGATGGGAAAAGGATGTGTGTGTGTGGATGACATCAAGTGAGTCGATTAGAGGGAGGAAATGCCATCATTTTTGCATAGATTGGGAGAAATCATGAGACCTGTCGCTCTAATGGCATTATTACACCACTACTCAGTATATCTTGGAGGAATTAGAGAGAGAAGGTTTCAGCGTTTATTACATTATTGTTATTATAATCAACAATATTATTTTCTTCGTGTTTGTATATGTATGCGCTGATACGAAGGAGGATTATTATTGGCATGACAAGGAAAGCATAAAGCGGGAGAGTAGTTTAGGGAAACGAGGGTTAACTGTTTCTGGCATCAATTTAAGTTGTTGGCAGACAAGGGGGACGTCTGTACGTGTTTGTCCGTGTACATGTTTGCAGATGAATCCCATGAGAAAGTCATTGGCTATGTAGTAACGGTAAAGATGAGATGAAAATCATCATCTTTCAAACTTAGAATGTGACCTTTGGAACGGATCCCATATTCTAGTACAAAGTCATTGGGAAAGATAAAACAGATTAGACTAGTGGAATAGAAAGAGAAGACACAGTAATCGTTCCAAGTCACAGTTGCGTGTCTGTGTGGTTGTTGAGTTGACTTATTTTGACGGCTCCTCCTGTTCCTTCTTACATTCATGAGTATGGATAACTATACACAAGAGCACATCCTTGCTCATCAGTTCCGTCCTGGTACACACATCCGCCCCTTCATTTGACTTAGGCAATTTCTACTAACTCACACACACATTCACATTTTCAAGCAAAGGATGTAGAATCAAAAGGAATAAAAGTAATCGTAACTTTGGACTTGTCATCAACTTCTCCGTCTCCTTAATCATTTTTTTATTATTGACTTGGTGGATTTACCACTTGAAAACTTAACACTTTTTCACATCAACTTCTTCCTTCTTCCCCTTCTCTCTCCCTCTATTAATCCCACAGTATTCACAGCATCAATCCTCATTCTTTGGAAATCCAATAGAAATCCCATGAGTTTTTAGTATTAATCAAGCCATGGGCGGTTGGAGGGAACGACCTTGAGAATTTCTCCTTGAGTTAACTCAGTCATAGTGGAAAGAAGAATCTTATTCTTCTCATCTTCTCTCACATTTCCCATCCCTCCGGCTCTTTTGGCCAGTTGATGGGAGTGGGCGGTTTTAGTTCGGCCGTAATGCCTCCATGTTTGTGTGCGTTAGTAAGTGTGTGCATGTGGTGGAGAAACCCAGTGGTAAGTTTCCCGCTTAAAATATTACGATCTATTGTTATATACTTCAAACCACCGTCATGTAAGTTCCTGCAAGGAGACCAACGAGCTCTTAAAAGCTATTATGTCTGATCATAAGATAAGCATCAGAGCCTGATAGAGAGTTGAGTCTTCTCAACTTCGAATTTTCCTCACTAACACGCTCACCAGATGGATGATTGCATACCACAGGAGGAGGGCTCATTCCTGGAACAGATGATACAAAGCTAATTTAATCTGTGAATTTGAGAGCCACGATTATGACCTTGATTAGACGTGCAGCCATAATCATTGCTCGTCATGCCATCACAGAAGAGCCCAATCTTCCTATTTGTCCACGCCCGTACTTTCCTTGCTTGAAACATTGGAGACAAGTGTGTAGTTCTCTTTGCTGTTTAAGGTAAAATAGGATAAGGTAAAGATAGAGATGAGAATTCACGCTTCCGCTACATTTCGTGTTACAATCCAGCAATGTCACATCAAGAGAGCATCCTATTAATCTGAATGAAAAGCGTTGGTAAATTTCCCCAGTATTCCTCGCTCTCATTCTCATAAAAGCGATGACAGGAAAGGAAGAGGAGGCCACTGTCTCCCTCTCGACTCGTATCAATATTATTATTATCAACGCCAAGCACATAGCCTTGCTCACTGTCGATTTTACTGCCATCAAGTCTGGACTTGTGTGATATCAACTGTGAAGCGCATTAAAAGCTTCGTAATTGCATAAATATATCCATATAGACATCGCGAGGCAATCATATTAGTCGGGGCAAACATTTTAAATGGTCTAGAGCCTATAGTTTATTGCATTATGTATACTGGCCCTTCACGTAATGATGTGTCTATGGCTAAGTGTGAAGAACTCTCAGGTCAGTGTCAGAGGGAGAAAACTACTTTATTTGTGGCACTCCGTGTCTCAGCACAACTTACATCATCCGCCTCGTTTAATCATCATTTTCCCAATGACTCTCTAAGGCGAACAATAGACATTAATTTGTCCACATGATGGACTTCTAATGGGAAACTACATCCCAGTTCTCAAGGTATAAACACCACATACAAACACTCACACGTGCTAAATAAAAGGAGATAAAGACAAGGCATAATGGCAGGACCATTATAATCGTACGGATTGGACTTTTAATATTCTTCATTGCGATCATATGTGAGAGGCATGTAGAACTAGTAGTACGTTGCCGAAGATACTGCAATAACACTCCGTCTTGAGCTGTCTCTCCCATGGACTGCTCTTCGTGCCCGGAACAAATAAAACCGACCCTTTTTACCAAACGAAGGAAATTTCAAACAAGTGGAGCTCTCACGCTCAGGGTCAAACTAGCTCAAAACATTCACACATATGAAAAAAGTTGACGCATCACGTCCATCCGTTCTGGTGATTCCCTAAACCAGACAAACTTTTCGATTTGCTTTCACCCTACGAGTACCATGCATGCACATACGTGTGAGTATTAATCCACTGTTGGAGAAAGTTTTCCAATTCATATACAACCGAGTTGGATGAAAGCATCTCTTCTCAGCCCTTTCAATTTAACCATCTTTCCAAGACGAACGTTCAATTGCATTTCAGATGAGCCCTTGGTCTGCCTTGAATAACCTCTGGTCAAAGCATATTAAAATATTCACCTGTGGGGGAGCAGGGTAGTCGCGGAATGGGTCTATCTCCATTGTGGTGTAGATTTGTGTAGGTTGGTTGTGAATGGGGGTGTGATGCCTCTCACCCGCTCACGCACTCAACCATTCTCCCCCTCATCCCCACGCACGTGTTTTTGCACGCCCCACGGAAATCCCAGTTTTTTTGTCTACACACTATTGTACACATAAGTGGGTCTAACAGGTCGGGATCCGGGTCTTGCGGGTATAGGGGTCCCGGGTGCCTTTTGGGTTTCAGAATTTGGGACCCATTTAACGGATCTTTATTTGGGTCTGAGTGTTAATTACAGATTACAGACCCACCCGGGTCAGACCCATTAGTGTCCCAAAATTTGCTACCCATACGGAGTCTAATTCCACAGATAGCAACATTATAATGTTCACATTGAGATCCATCGGAAATAGCACAGAAAAACGTTTACCGCAACAATAGCCATCGGCCATTCCGCCCTACTAATAAGTCGTCCACCAGAACCAAAAAAGCCACTTTTCTTTCCCCTTTGTAAGAAATCTGGGAGAATCTACCAAAATCCGCAAACGCGTACACACCTTTCAGGCCCATCATCACACCTACACACCTGGGACTACCGAAAGGCACATTTCCGGTTCCTTACCTACTGATTGATGTAGCCCACATAGAGAAAATCCACTCCTTAAGATCAATTTTGCTGTTGGGCGGACGACCTCGAAATGACAACTCTTGGCCAGGATGATTTCAAGAGTCGCCGGATTTATCAATCCGCGATCTAAAAGAATACAAGTGGTACATAATACTGAAGGAGGGCAAGTGTTACGAGCATGTGACTGTGTTTTCGGTTAAGTGAAATGGTATTCCCCGGACCCCGGTAATAGACTCGTTGCTGATAGTATGTTATGATTATTAAGTTACGTGATTCGGACAATCTTGAGCATAATACCTCATATTTTGGAGGAATAATTCAAACCGTTAGTCGACACTGAATCACATAGTACTGGCTAACAGCGCATACATAATTCCCCTTCCTTCTTCACTCCTCCCAGTAAGCAAGCAATATTCCTTTAGTGATCGAGCGTTAATGGGCGTGGGAAAAATAAGAAGGTAAACGGTGATAATATCAACTGGGGAACAGGTGCGAGGAAAAGGGGAAAAAGAGGACTAATAATTTGATTTGAACTTATGAAATTCAGGAGAGAATATTATGACATTAGGGGAATTGAGATTCTGAGCTGGATACGTGGAGGGAGCTTTTTCGCTAGGGATATCTTGATGAAAGTTTTGGCATGCTTGTCACAATATGTGTGCGTGCATACCTTTGGATAGTTCGGATACGCGTCTGTCTGCTTCGGTTCCTCACAAACTTATTGGATTGCTATGTTTGGAACATGTGATATTGCCTCGTGGAAAAGAGGAAACTGCTAGAAACGACTGTATTTTGCGTGGAACTATGACGAAGTATTATTATTATATTGACGCACTCTCGCTCACACACACAAATTCAAAACCACTACATGAACGTACATAGAGAGCAGGTAAACCGCTTAAGGATTCCCACACAAATACACAAGTTTAGGGCAGAAAATTGAAATGGTTCGAGAGATTGGAAAGTTTGGAGTAACGATGACTAGGATGTTGCTGGCAGTGGTGGACGACTGCTTCTGCTCCGTCGCATTTCCCCAGAAGAATTTATGAATTTTCCAACTTATAGATGGAAATAAATTTAAGTCTGTTTCTCGCTACACTGATTCGGAGCATTGTAGTCGGAAAGAGAGCCTAGTAGAAAGCAACGTGGACCGAGTGCGATTTCCGTATTTAATTCATCCTCATCCCACAGAGACGTGTTATGTGGAAGCACAAGTTATGACTATTGTGCATATTTACTGTATCATTGTCTTTCTCTTTGAACGAAAAGGGGAAGGAAGCTCGCGTCAATAATAATTGCAAGGTTATAAAATATCAACTCAGTAATTCTCTCCAGCTTGTCAATTTTAATGGTCCAGTGGTTAGATTAGCATGTTTAATGGACGCCTTCTTCTTGGGAAGAAGAAATGTTTTTACTGGCATGGTGGTTACACCTTGAAGGTGCTGCTTACGAATTCCGCCTTCGCCCTTCCCACTCCTTAGACGGCAAACCTTGGACAAAGGAGAGAGATAGACGGTGAATAATGAGAGAAGTGGTTTATGAGAAATGCCAATGAAATTCCTTTACAATCATACAAAGACAGTTCTCATACAGAGGTGGGCAAAATTGCTTGCTTCCACACAATCCGGAGCAGAGCAGAATGACATAAATAAATCCTGAGCAAACAAGAACAATAGAGATAAATGTCTTTTACTAGAGGCCAGCCCGAGGAGAGTTCAGTGAGAATTCATTCCTCACTGCTTTGGTAGACCTGAATGAATCACCCTGTCTCAATCCTGATCAATGTAGGACAATCAAATAATATTTGTTAGTGGAATCTAATTGCTCTCCCAAGTTTTGTCTGGATGAGAGGAAAAGAAGGAAAAGAGGAGAATAGAAAGTGAGCAAAATCCTGTCCGTCGTCGATCCTGATAAAAAAAATATTTGTCCTCGCCCCTACTGGCCTTTACGTCCCACTTTTTCTTACTCCAACAATTGTTCCCGACTACAATAAATAAGATTTACGCACAAACACACGCATATGTAGAGTTCCATAATAGTGTGAGCAAACTTTTCCACCGACGTGGCTGACCTTTATCACACATGAAGACCATGATCCACATATAACAACTAGGGGGAGAATGATGCGGAAAACGAGGAAAAACATGCCCAATCCCCGTCACTTCTCGCTCTCTCCTTCTTCCAACAATTTTTTTTAGCACGACGGAGTTATTGCAGCCGGAAATGGCATGAATTTACGACTCAATTTGCATGTACTCCCATTGACCCATGAGGATTATTACTGTGAAAAATGCTGAGGCTAGGGGTGGTCCTTGCGTAAAAGTAAGCCTTGTGTACCTGTTACTGTTACTAAAATTCCAACCATTCTCCCGGAATAGCTCTGCGTGTATGCGTGGAGAATTTGGGTATTCGCCGAAAAGAATCGACAAAAAAAACAGGAACTTTCCAGGCTTGTTGAAGCCAGTAGTCGATGAGTCATGTAAAGAAGCCAAAGGGAAAGTTTGCCATTTAATAATGGGGATTTTTCCCTGTAGTCTCTTTCTCTTCCTCTCTGCCGGTAAATTATTTTCGGAGAAAATGGAAGCCCGTGTGTGTGGGATAACTCACGTACTTTGCCACACATTGTCTGCATAACTTTTTCCATAATAATGGTTCATAATCAAGTCTCGTTCCTACTAACTGGCATCCCAGTGGTGATGGTCGTGGTTCCCATAAATGTCTGTATGCACGTTACAATGCAAAGGAGGACGGGAGGCAGAAGGATGATTACATCGTAATATAATTAATGACCAAGGCGAGTTAATTCGCCAAGTATGGCTTCGGGAATAGTGTAATGTACGAGCATAGAGCGAGAGAGAAAGGGACGGGATATGGAAGCAAATAATTTACATACCAACCATGCATTTCCCTGCCATGTATGGGCAAAGGGATATTAGCATGCACGGAGGTTGTGTGAGAGTAAGGCAGCACTAATGGCGCTTCTAATACACTATGCATTCGTGTGAAGCCCTGAGGTAAATATTTTCTAAGTGTAAATGACGGATCATTAGTTGAAGTGAGCTCCGATGATCTAAAATGGCTCCACTCAAGCCACCCTAGCCTCAGCGCCCAACACAGTGGTTGCGGCTATGAGTGTGTTCCTCTCCTTCTAAAATTTCAACTCGCTGCCGCTTAGACTGTTGTCTAATTTGTTTAAAACGTCAGTACTACATGTATTATTTGCTTTTACTTTGCCAAATTGTATATTCAAAACCTCTGTTGCCAACAAGCCCGATGTGCTACCAGCTGTCGCCATGGTCCTTGCTCTGTCATCGTCAACATCATCGTCAAATGTTTAACCCACACCATCTCACTCTTTCCCACAAGTCACTCTGTTGTTATGTGAAAACTTGTCAGCTTTCTAAACTTTCCTCATTTTATCCTCCTCAGCCCCAAAATTTCAAGCTGGTTAATGATCATGTAATACTAATTGTAAGTAAATGCGCGTGCATGCATGTATGAGTGTGTAACTGTACACATACTATTGTAATGATTGTTTAGTGAACAGGAGAGCGGAAGGAGTGATGTCAATTATTTGATATTGATCTCTCAGTGCGTATGGCAGTGGCCCAAAATGATCCTATACTCAGATAGCTGGATGAGATAACAAGTTTTCTGTCATTCCATGTGTGGATAATGAGTGAGGGAATCTGTGCCAACTGCCATCATGGAGGAAAAGTTTGGGAAATCACCGGAGGACTCTAAGGAGGAGCACCTGTCTTCTTGCTACACAGCAAATATTTTTGATTATAGGAGCGGAGCTAGTAAAGGCAATCAAACTTGTAAGCTGAGCAAGGACAACTATGTCGTCATATGTGTGTTTACACAGAAAGAAACTACGTACCACAAACTGCAGTAAAATGATGATGATGATCATCATCATCTTCATCAGATGAAGATAATCAAGGAAGGCATCAGGTATCAGCATTAGGAATGATGCTGACAGTCGTCAGCAATAATTTATCTGGATCCACGCCATAAATCTTTCATTCTCTCTCCCACGGCTCGTTCAAATAGTCGCCATGAGTCAGCAAGAAATAATAAAGTTGCTCCATATCCAAGGTTTGCCTTGTACATATCTAGAGAAACAGAAAAGGTCGGTAACTATTGGTAGGTAGGAGGAGGAGGGCGGTTTATCCACACACCACAGTTCTTGTCGTTTCCAACTAGACACGAGAAATGTCGTAGAGAAAAAAAAATGAGGTATATTTCTTTCTCTCACCCCACATCAGCCTTTGTTTACTCAACACACCGCAGTGATTTTATTTTTCATAGAGCATCCATATACAGACGCACATCACGGCCACAAATCTCAAATTGACCCCTTTCCTCTTCCGTTCTCTCTAACTTCTTGAGTACCACGACGCACACACGCCAAATAAGAAACATTGGGCTATAATACTACTACACTTCACTTTCACCACGTATTCACCACTCCCTTCCTGTGGTTAATTCTCTCTCTGCTCCTCTAAAGCAAAGAGGAAAAATCGGCTTGTTTACACTATGCCAGTCGCTACACCATGTTCTAACACAACTTGTTAGCCACATCCACGTCTACACAACTAGATGCAGTCCTGATTTTAAATCCCCAACATTTAAGAGCTGATCAGTAGCACTTCCCGCGCTTAATATATTTACCAGAGAGCGTTTGCACCTCTCCGTATGTACATAAAGCCAACGGAAAGGGGGAAAGTTGTGGACAGTAATGATATTAACCGGCATAAAAGTCTCTTCCGCCGCTCATAGTACACGCTTTCCGCCTAGCCGACCTCTCTCTTGTCTTCAGTGTACAAAGTCAATAAAGGTCAAGTCATAAGAAATTTCTTGCTTCTTCGCATTCCTTTTCCGCCTTGCTCGACAGTCAGCCTGTGTGCACCACCGCAATGAGAAAAAGAGAAGAAAAAGCTAGCAAGCCTCATTACGACACATTCTTTCCGTCTCCAACACGTACACTTGGTAAATGAGTACTTCGTGTCTAATCTGAGCACACTTCTGCACCTTCCTTTTCCTATTATTACTACGGAAATGGACTCGTGAGCTCAGAACATCTCTATCTCTATCTCTCTCTCTCTCTCTCTCTCTCTCTCTCTCTCTCTCTCTCTCTCTACAGGCAAATCATTCTGCAGAAGGCAGGATGGAGCGAGTGAATCAACACGTGAGATTTCCTGTCAACTGGATTATAGCAATAAACTAGATGAACTTGCCCTCCATCCTAAAAGACGTTGGCTACCATTAGAATTTTATGATGCCGTGTACAATGGCCTACGCCCTTGTATTCCTTTCACAACAATTAAGTGTAAATGGAACAGAGGTCAGCCATAGTACTTCCGTCCAGTTCATATCGTCTTATCCATTAACCGTAGAGAAGTGTCCTTTATGTTGTGTATTGCATCAGTCTTCCACATTTGTTTCTGCGGAATTTTAAAACCAAATTCATTTTCACCAGTGTTCATTTTTACCAATCATCGTAAAAGAAGACATTTAATCAAATGGTTGAGCCAACTGTTTTGGTTTGTTACTCAAAAGTTCGGGGTAAGCTCAAGATTAATTTACAGCTTTCAGTGATTTGAACTGAACGAATCTACTTCAGTCTGCTGTGAACAATTCTTAGTATCAAGCGTGATGATATTCTGAAGAAATGAAAAGATTCAACGTATGAACTCCATCCAACACATGACGAGCTCATCAAGCGTCGTGAGAGGAAGGAGGAGAATTAGTGAATGTATTGCAAGCGGTTTCGGAGCAAGTTCTTTTGCACACGAGCAGGAAGGTAGACAGTACCTACCGCATACTCGGGAGTATACGCAGGTGCTGGAGAAGTGGAGCTGAGCGAAGAAAGGTGTGTAGGAGTACAAATATGCTGCTAGGGGAAGCACTAAGGAGCCCATTAATTTTACCTGCGAAACGACAAGGGCAGCTATGACAGCAGTAATCAGACACTATTTTCACCAGCCTGCTTCCTCTTTCTGCTTACGCAAGGCTGGAGGCAATTAAGGGTGCCCTAATTATTCTCCTTGTCTGCCAATATATATTACGGCACGTAGCACTTGAGGCAAAAAGATAGTCTAGCCAACTTCCTTCTCTCGTCTCTGAGGACCAAAGACAAGTTTAGACCAGGCCCAGAATCACTCTGTGTCAACTATGGAAATTAAGGAGGCTGGTGTAACCGTACAAACTACTACGCTGCTGATTCTAGGGAAAAATCATGATTATGCCCATGAGAAACTATAAGTGGAGGAGGTCAGTTTGATTTAAGTACTAAATAAAGATTAGTGGAGGAGTTAAGGGTGAGAAAGTTTCCTACAGCTTTGTCATCATGATTAGAGGAAGTAATCGAGCCTTTGTGTTGAGAAAGAGGCGCTGAAACGTTAGTAATTCGACAATTCTTATGTGGGCATTCATGTAATACTCAGAATTATTCTGAGTCTCAGGACTGCTCCTAAAACTCTCCTTTCATTCAACCTCATTCATGAACTTTGCCCCTTGAATTTCCCCTACAATTCTTGCTGAAATGGAATAATTGTGGACATTTTAATGGAATCATCCCTGATAGAAGTTGACATGGAACTCATTTGTTTTACTGTCCGCTTGCACGATACGATCACGATTAGGTGCCGACTGGAAGAAGACGTTTGACGACAGTGGACTACAGAGGAAAACTAGCGCCATAGTTGTCCTTTGAGCAGCAATCATCAGAGACTACTAGGTCCATGTCCCTATGGGAATTTTCCACGACACTTCACGTGAAATCCAACAAAGTCCATTCCACTTTCTGGCCCGGACTTACCGCTAGACTTGAAGCTTGAAGGACGCTCACAAAAAGACCCGTCCGTCATCCTCTAGTGTCCCCTGCAGCGGATTACAAGTGTTTCAGGTCCTGGCCTTCACGAGAGATTTAGCCGTTGACAAAAATAAAATGCAATACAAACAAAAGAGAAAAGAGACGAAGTGTGAGTTGTGTTTGCCTACCAGACCTAGCAGTTCATATAGGTTTTTGCTCTCTTGTCCTCCTGTCGTCCGCCACAGCCACCCACTTGATCTCCATTGGCCCATAAGGCGCCCGTAATGGTTTCTTCGGTAGATTTCCTACACAAGCTATTTCCCAGCCGGAAGTCATAAAGAGAACCGGAAAATGGAGCACCAGCAGAAACTCTGCCCACAAGTAATATTTGGCAGTGAGTATGCTCTGGTATCCTCAACTACCTCTCTTGTAACAATTCTCTCGCATCTGATTTCTCTTGTAATTAATAGAAACAAATAAATACGCCCGTTGACTAAAATCAACAGAACCTTCATTTTGTAATATTTCACTTTCTTTCACTCACTCCCACACATATTTCTATTCACCTTCACGACAACGCTCATATCCAGAACAAAATTGGTACTGTAATCATTCTTCATAAAGGTGCCTTCTAATTCCATCCCATAACCGAGCTATACATTATGTCCAACTTCCCTGCTAGTTACTCACGAGCCAGGAACTCTTTTTACCTCCTATATGTTTGCCCACTGGAGGAAATGTATCGTTATTTTCTTGGTAGATGTTACGACGCCATGTAGGAAGAGGAACAAAAAATGTGTTGCATCAGCTCGCATGACCTGTTGATAGAGATAAGAGAGCATTGCATTGAAGAATTCGGACTGTTGTTCAGCACAACTTGCTGGCATCCATTGTGACTGCAATCAACTGTGCGGTTACAGTAAAAACCTGCTTGAACCAACCGAATGAATTTCCTCCTCTAACTCCAATTCGTCCAGGCAATTTCCACAGAAAACTGCCTTTCATTCTTCTTCTTCTTGTCCTCCTACTCCTCCTCCTCCTCCTTGTCAGTTGACTCCAAGGTCAAGAAAAATGTGATTTTCTAAGAAAGAGAGTGAGCACGTAGGCGGAAAGGGAAAACTGCAAGAGCGGCACATTAATTTCCGGCTGCTTAAATTAACCGTAAAAGACATTCTGATATATCTCTTTCAGTCCTTTCACACAGGCCTGCTCTGCTCAACGTTGCCAACACCTTTCTCTTTCATACTACTAACAAGTCTACAGGCGAAATAATTTCTCCAAAAATGATCCCCCATTCATAGAATCTGACTTTTCCTGATTAATAGACTGATTAAAATGAAATGTGTATCATTAAGTTACGATAGAATTATCATCATCATAATTACATCCAAGCCTTGATACATACTGGATACATACATGCTCTTTTTATCTGATCAATTCGGAAGTCAAGCTGTCCGAGTTTGATTTCTACAATACTCGACATCTAGAAGGGAACATTTATAGTCAAATCCTCCCCGTCAAGATGGCGGCCAAAGCTGAGGGTGCATTGAGGAGACTCGTTGATACGCGCGGACTTGTGACTTTTCTTGTAAACGCACTTCTGCGACAGCACAGCAGCAGCTTAGCGTACTTGTTGTAAATGAAAAAGGAAACTTATTTACAAGTTTAAAAATTCATGTGAAACAAGTATGAAATATAGAAACTCAGAGAAATTCTCAAAGTGAATAGTACAGTAGTGAGAGAGTATACTTTCTGTAGAAATCGACAACTTGAGAGGACTTTTGAGGTGCCGCTGTCGGACCGGCAACTTGGGTGGATTCAAGTGATAATTTTGGGTGAAACGTCGGCAGGAAGCTGAACGGAAATATTTTTTTTAGAGACACTTTTCCAGAAATAAGACAAACAAGATGCCGCGTGTAATGATAAAAGGAGGTGTTTGGAGAAACACGGAGGTAAGGCTTGTTGATTATATCGAATGTCCAGGGAGTTCATTTAAATATTAAATCTTTTGAATTGTAGGATGAAATCTTGAAAGCCGCTGTGATGAAATATGGAAAGAATCAGTGGTCCCGAATTGCGTCTTTACTACATCGAAAGTCGGCAAAGCAGTGTAAAGCCCGTTGGTATGAGTGGTTGGATCCGAGCATTAAGAAGACGGAGTGGAGTAGGGAAGAGGACGAGAAGTTGTTGCATTTGGCCAAGCTGATGCCGACACAATGGAGGACTATTGCTCCTATTATCGGACGAACTGCGGCGCAGTGTTTGGAACGATATGAGTATCTTTTGTAAGTCTACCGATGGCGATATGCAATCAAAGTTTTTGGGTGGAAGTTACAGTTAATTTTCATGTTCCATCTGTGCAGGGATCAAGCTCAAAAGAAAGAGGAAGGAGAGGAATCAGTTGATGATCCAAGAAAGCTTAGGCCGGGTGAGATTGATCCAAATCCTGAGACAAAACCAGCCAGACCTGATCCCAAGGACATGGATGAAGATGGTAAATGCAACTTCATATTATTGATCATTGGATCCTTGACATTATGGCAATCTTTATTTGCAGAATTGGAAATGTTATCCGAGGCACGAGCACGTCTTGCAAACACTCAGGGCAAGAAAGCCAAGCGAAAGGCTAGAGAGAAGCAGTTGGAAGAGGCGAGAAGATTAGCCGCGCTACAAAAACGTCGAGAATTGAGAATGGCTGGAATTGACGTGAGGAGTAAAAGACCGAAGAAGCGTCAGATTGACTACAACAAGGAAGTTCCCTTTGAGAAGCAGCCTGTTTCTGGTTTTTATGACACATCCAATGAGAAATTTGACCCAATGCATCCCGATTTTAGACGGCTCAGGCAACAACAACTTGACGGAGAGATGCGTAAGGATAAGGAAGAGGTATGTGCTAATTGTAGAATGCTCTTTAAATGTGATGGGTTCATGATTTTAAATTTATTCAACAATGGTTTTACAGCGGGAGCGAAGGAAGGACAAAGAAAAGATGAAACAGCGAAAGGAGAATGATTTGCCTGTAAACATGCTGCAAGGTGAAGAACCCCAGAGGAAGAGGAGTAAATTAGTTCTGCCAGAACCGCAAATCTCGGATCAGGAATTAGAACAAGTGGTGAAACTAGGGAAAGCATCTGAGGCTGCTAAAGAAGCTGCGAGTGAATCAGGAAGCAAAGCATCGCAGACACTTCTAAGTGATTACTCATTGGCCAGTGGATCATCCACAGCACTTCGAACTCCCAGGACACCTGCCCCGACTTCTGATAAAATACTTCAAGTAAGTTGTTGAAGTCAATTACCATTCTGATGCTGACGTAGGTAGCGTCAATTTTTTCAGCGTTTACTTTGATTATTATAGGAAGCTCAGAATATCATGGCTCTGACAAATGTTGAAACGCCATTGAAAGGAGGATTGAATACGCCATTGATCGAGAATGATGCCGGAGCGGGTGTCTCCGCAACACCCAACACTATTATAGCCACCCCATTCAGGACTCCAGCAGGACAGGTAGCAATGACGCCAGGGCCCAAAGGAAAACCAGGATCGGCCACACCCGTATCTACGCCTTTGCGAGACAAATTAAGTATTAATCCGGAAGAGGAGCTCGAAGTTGTGGGAACTAATTCGAAAGATTATCAGAAGCAGGTAAGCCACCGGCTCATCATAAATATTCCAGCTTACAGTTATAAGTGTATCAGCTACGTATGCCCATTTCTCACATGTTTTCTTTCTTCAGGCCCGTGCCAATTTACGGGATGCCCTGGGCTCACTACCAGCTCCAAAAAATGACTACGAAATTATCATCCCTGAGGACGAGGCGGACGACGGGAAAGACGGCGAGAGCTCTGGATCAAAGCGCGTGGATGATCAAGAAGATATCGAGAAGAGAAAGGCGGAAGAGAAGGAGCGACAGAGGGAGGCAGAGTTTAAAAAGTTATGCCAAACTGTTCAGAGAGATCTACCGAGGCCATTAGACGTCAACGCTACAGTCTTACGTCCAGCTGGTATGGAAGCCCAGCTCACGGACATTCAGAAGGCTGAGGAATTGGTAAAGAAGGAAATGGTTTTGATGTTGCATCATGACACGGTTGTTGCACCCACCAAGCATCAACTGGTCATGAAGAAAGGAGCAGCTGCTATTCATAATCAGCATCAACACATGGCATACTTGGAACAGCATGAATACGATGAGTTTTCTACCGACGAAATGGAGAACGTAAGTTATTGGCCGTCTCAGAATCAAATGTTAGCGCAATGTTTTTATCATCATTGAATCATTTGTTCATTACCAGGCAAAACAGTTACTCCAGAAGGAGATGCAGGTAGTCAAAAAAGGAATGGGTCACGGGGATTTGAGTTTGGAAGCGTATACACAAGTATGGGAGGAATGTCTCTCCCAAGTGCTATTCTTGCCAAGTCAAAATCGCTACACAAGAGCCTCCCTCGCCTCCAAAACAGACCGACTGGAGTCCTTTGAGAAACGATTGGAACAAAACAGGGCTCACATGACTCAAGAAGCTAAGAGGGCTGCAAAAATTGAGAAGAAGCTCAAGATCCTCACAAATGGATACCAAATGAGAACACAGGCATTGTTAAAACAATTTCAAGAATTCAGCGATTCAATCGACAGAAGTAATATGGAGCTTTCCACTTTTGAGTATCTTCGGGATATGGAAAGCGTCGCCATTCCAAAGAGGCTTGGCGTAAGTTGTTTTTTTGTCTTTTGTCTGAGATAGTATTGATATTACCATGACGATGACTTTAATTTCCTTTCATAGGCTTTGGAAACCGACGTAGAGGTGCAGAAAGAGCGAGAAAAGGACCTTCAGCAGCGTTTTAGTGACCTGAAATATAAATTGGATGAAATGGATCGACAATTTTCTTCGGTTTCTGTGCGGGCTCCTGAAAATCAACTTGTTGTATCTTGTGGTCAGCTGGTAGATGAACCTGTGGAAGATGTGATGGAAAACTAGTATGTGCTGTCTCCCTGTGTATTTATATGTTTCAAGGATGTTGTTTCCAGGTTCCCATAATTTACATACCGTGTAGAAAATTACGTTGTCTTTATTTCCTTAGTCTATTTGTGAATATACATGTTCGTATGTGAGCCCGTTCAAAAGGGACGCGGAAATGGATTGCGTTTTTTGAGTCACAATAATTGACCCTAAACACCTGTCTGTCACACCAAGTAATACAAAACTGACTTGGAATCAATCCTCCAAGTCATATTATGAAGACTTAACATGGAAAAAGATGTTGGTGCCCGCCACAGTTTTCTTTTCCGTCTTCACCATCCTAGCTCCAATATTCACAGCAGAGTGCATGTATATATATAATACAAAATTTCTATTTGCAAGAAAAGAACACTTAACTGTTAAAGGAATAGTAATGATAATAAATTAAAACTTTAAACTAAATCCCGGTCCTATAGGTGGTCTTCTGTCCCCAGCACCGAGGAAGAATCCTGTAGGGTCTCCATCTTCATCGCGCTGTGCGAACATCCAACATATATTAGGCCATTTGCTCATTTAATTTCACGCTTGCCAAAAGGGTTTGTATCTTACCAAGTCTTTGAATTGTCGTCCACCTGATGGAGGCTTGGGTGATGCTGCGGCCTTCCGCTGACCAAGTTCAGATTTGGCAGGCCACGTCGGAAATACAGAGGGATCTATTGGAAGCGGTGGTTCCGCAAAAAATTTATGGTTAATCGCCTCCTCTGCTGTTATTCTCTTGGCAGGATTGAAGGTCAAAAACCTGAAAAGTACAAATACAATTTTCAAGCTCTTCTTTTTATCACCACCACGACGTTAGATTGCATGGCAATGTTTCTTATGTTCGCCAGCACTTACTTATTCATTAGATCGATTCCAGTTTCACTTAACATATGAAATCGTTTCTTCAAAGTATTCAACGGGTAGTCCGCAAATGTCATTTTCTGCAGCAAAGGTAGCTGAGAATAGCCCGGCCATATTCTGTCATTAGGTGTACCTAACGTCTGTAACAAAGTCAGATTGTGAATTATTAATGGCAGCACACTCTTGATTGATTGGAATAATCTTGAAGGCTTCCATTGCACAGGTTCCTTACCTGAAATATCAAATTTAACTGATTTGCTTCACTTTTACCAGGAAACATGGGCTCCATCTTGAGTAGCTCCCCAAATATGCATCCAACGCTCCATACATCAATAGGGCACGAGTACTCCTGCCAAATATTAGCACATAATTTAAAGATAAGGCAAGACCTTGACTGTCAGGTTGCCGTAAAATCGTAATTCTACGACGACCAGAATACGGAGAGAAGGTTGCCTTAGTGATACACGTTCCTATGATAGTACTTGACTACATGAGTCAACACGTTATAGTTTCAAATAACCAGCGATTGGTTTCCTTCCTAATGTGGCCTGAAAACACTTATCTTAAAAATATTGAACGTGTTGACGAACTGTCCAGCAAGCAGTACTACCATAGTAACGTGTATCACTAAGGTAACCTTAGTAGGATGTCGGGAGAAGGTACAATTTCCTACAAACTTGTCTTATGATATGACTACTCTGAACGGTTTGAATAATACTTGCAATGGTTTCACTTACCCTCATGCCTAACAAAAGCTCCGGAGCACGGTACCAAAGTGTTACGACAATTGGAGTATACTGTTTCAGAGGCGACCCGTATTCACGAGCAAGTCCAAAATCTCCCACTTTCAAGACGCCCTGTAATGATAAATCAGTTAGAAATATTTAGTTAATTACCTTAACTGAATCATGATACAAGTCCTGACGATCATAATACAACAACACGGACACGGGATTTCTACATGAATAGCTGGCTACCTTATGGCTCAGTAGTAAGTTAGACGTCTTGAGATCCCTATGAAGAATCCAATTGTCATGCAAGTGCGCCACAGCTCTTAACAGCTGTATCATCAGGCATTTAACTTCCCCCATGATGAATGCCTGTTCCTTTTGTTTCAGGGTTTCCATCAGCGATTTTAGATCGTGCTCTACGTAATCCATGACGAGAAATATCTTGTCAGTATTGCTTCCTACGACAATCTCTCGAACGGTCACGATATTTTCATGTTGGGCCTGAAAAGAAGAGGTTATATTCATTTATACATGCCTTCCATTACTGCTGTAAGAAGAAGAATACTACTGTGATATAAACTTATAACAACGAACTTACTTTAAGCAACGTGTTAATTTCACGCAGAGACGTTATAGGAAATCCATCCTTTTCTTTCTCCATTTTAAGCCTTTTCAATGCGACAATCTCATTAGTTCTCTTGTCCTTTGCACGGTACACCACTCCATAGGTACCTTCCTCGATCCTTAAACCATACAAAGTTTCAATTGGCACTATTGGACTTGCTAAACGATGGCTAAATGATTAAGTCAGGCGACAATGTCTGGATAATTTACCTGTTTAAAAGCTGAAACTCTTCGACCCGTCGGCATCCCTGAATAGCCGGATAGTAGGAGGGCAATAGGTTAAGAATATCTGTGGCTTCTTCTACTTCTGGAAGGCTGTGTGAATAAAAAGTGTCCCGTCTTGTAGGCACAATCTCGTCAAGAAAGTTATGATTATGGTACTAGGACATGGAAAATATTACTCACTGTGAGTTCCCACCGCCTTTATTACTGTTATCTTCCATCTCTACGTCGTCACTGTTGGCTGCCTTGGTGGAGTCTGATGGTTCTGAGGGACTCTTTCTGTGTGCACTCGATTTTTCATCTACTGAATCCGCTGAGCCATTTTGCTGCTCATCCTTATTACCAGCAGCAGCATCTTCCTCAGAATCAGAGGATTTACTTGAAGTGGAGCCTTTGGACCCTGAGTCTAGAAATGCATTAAATCATTAAGGTGAGCAGAGTGCTTGGATTTTAAAGGCCTTGCTACATAAATTTACCAATGCTGGGAATTAACGCAAATTCAAGACTTACTGCTATGCGACCCAGAGCTGGACCTCCTATCGGATTCGACGGATTGAGGACTACGCTCATCTTCAGGGGCTTTTCCTGGATCAGACTTGGATTCGTCTTCTGAAGCAGAAACGTCCGAGTGTGAAGGCAATGGTGACGCCTGTTCACCTTCTTCCAAATCGGAAGAGCTCTCTTCGATATCTTCCACTTCTGGTAACATCGCAGACGTTTCCTTCAGGTCTTTAAAACGGTCAATCTTGGTTCTCTCGTCCATACTTTCTTCTTCATACTTTCCAGGCTGAGGACTCAGTGAGCGAGATGTTGACCTTGGTCTTCGCTTGTCGTCATGCCGACGTAAAGATTCTTCTCTCCTCTCTTGATCTCTTTTCCTTTTTACTTCCCTAAAGTAATCATTTACTTTCTCTTCGATATGTTTCCGTTTTTGCTTTTGCTCCAAGTATTCCCGTTGCTTCTCGTCTGTAATGCAAAATTTCAGATAAATATGACACTGTAAGGAGAAACTGGAGGATTATCAGAAAAATGCATGAAGAACATACCCCTACGTTCACCTGGTTTAGCTTCTGGTGGAAATTTCTCGTGCTTGCGAGCTGATCGACTGCTACTACTACTTCTTTCTGGCTCACTATGTCTTCCAAATGATCGGTCCCTTTCCTGCCCTGGGTATCGATGCCTGCTGCTTCTGTAATAAACAGCAACCACAAATATTTCAATCAACTTGGCTTTGCTCACACCTAAATCCTTGAAATAGTCTTCATCACCATCACAATATATACAAAATCACAATCTTACCTAGGATGTGTACTCGGATCAAAAACTTCAGTTCTCCTCACAGAAGTTCGTTTTCTCTCTTCCTCAGAGCTTCTCCTGTAATCTTTGGGTTTAGCTCGACGGTACCTGTCACTTGCTCCTCTATCCCTACGCCGGTCTCTGCTTGTAGCTAGCTGTGCCTGTGGTGGTTTAATCTCCAGCTCATCCCCAACTTCTTCATCCGAAGAGAAACCGCTAAAACCAAATAAATATTCCAATTAAAATATAACAACAATGAACCAACAAAATACATCGCATCTGTACGACTAATTCAGCTCTGCAGAAATTCCAAGCTCCATTCCTTTAATTACCATAGCTACATTCTCCACTACCATCTTAACTGTATACAAAACTAACTAATGAATGAATAGATGCACAAATTTACCTCATTTTCAACAGGATAACCTATTGCAGATGATATACAGACAGAACTTAAACGTGTAAAATAACTACTAGGCCGCCTTCCCTCTTGCTCAATATAGCTTGTTATTTAGTTCAAGGACCAATACAATTCAACACCGCTCCAGAATAGTCTCTCAATATTTTAAATTTATGTATAACTTTGATTTGTTTTCACAAACATTAATATTTCACTTTAATATCCAGAATGGTCACGAAAAATAAAAACTCAACCAGAATTATTCTTCATTTGCAATATTATGCATACCGAGTGGTACAGTACAACTGTACTTGAGTACGTCAGTTTGAACTTTGACGCGTCTTATGACGCGCCTCCTGTAGACTTGAGTGCGGTCGTCCTTGCTCAATGCTTCGACCCTCATTTCTCTCCACCCAGTCCCTTTTTCTCCAGAATAAACTGGCTCGTTATGATGTCACAATAAATTGTTAAAAATCCAGAGTCCAGAGCGAATTTATGTCCAGTTGAAATACAAGACTTTATGAGTAATATAGCAATGGGATATAAAACCTGCTACTAAACAGGCTGAAAAAATTTCACCAAAGCCGACGTCAAGTTCCAATGGAACTTGACGGAAATGATGATGGAAATGCAATAACAATGAGACTAATATGCTGCCGTGTATAACGACAACAATAAAAGAAGAAGAGTTGAGCTGAGCAAAAGTAGACAAAACTTTCAAGTTTAATAATAATAATAGCATTGAGTAACACACAACAGATTCGTCGTCTTACCTTCTATTAAAAAATTTGGGTCAAGTCTGAAAAGAGCCTGAACAAATGCAGTTAGGATATGCGTCAGTACTCAGGAAGGTAGGCCTTGTTGTTACATTTTAATCATATTGCTTCCACGGGAACCTTCCTGCTACCGCATATATATATATATATTTATATATACCCCCTTACTTAAATCTCTGTTCACTGGGAACAAGAATAATAACAACGTCAAGAAATAAACCTTAATAAAAAGAACCATGGCGATGATATTTTTTACTCTACAGGGTTGTGTAAATACTGCACTCAAATAAATACATTCATGATGATATATTTGGTAATCCTACTACAACTATGTATGAACAGCAATATACATATTTAAATCTTTTACATACACTTTTTACACACATTAATATCACCAAAAAAAGGAAAAGTTGAAAAAAACGGCCATATTAATAACAACACGGCAACTCAGGATGATCTATGCAGTCTGCATTCTATATAATTACAATACAATATAAGAGACAAAAGAAAAATTCCCTCTGAACATTTCAAGCTACGTGATAGTAAAACTATGTACGCAATTTCTTCGTGTCCTCATAATCATCATCAATAATATAATGGTTGTCATCGACTATGAGTAACGTATAATGCTACCTCCTGCACTGACATGTCATCATGCAACAGCAAGTACCTTATTAAACCACATACCTTCTTAACGTCCTTAATCGCAACCGGATAAGACAAGTACCTCACGATTGCTTTCGGTACAAACAATAAGTTAAAACAGTACTAATTAGACAACTCTCTGTCTCTCTCAAGTAATGATGATTTTTCTTCCTTCATTATTATCGCGTAGTAATAATAATAATAATTAGCGTCTGGTCATTCTTAGCCTTTCCTAATAATTTGTATCATCTTCGTGTAGGTGAGGAGCTGCTTCCTTGCTTCACTTAACATTATTAATAACTAATATATATATATATACTACCCTTAAGTACGTAAACAATGTAGCTTATCCCTAAATACTCCTCATTTACTAACTAGATCCTACAGGAACTCCTCCTCCACCGCCGCTTCCACCACCTCCACTTCCATCCTTTTTCCTATTATGTCGGAATTTCTTCACATATGCCTCAACTAGTTCCTTAATTTTATATGGATTAATCTCTCCCGATTTATTGTGGCAAATCTGAAAGGAAGAAGAGCCGTATGAATTAGACGATTCATCATCACTTGAATGTTTACAATCTTTTCATAACTAAAATCTTAAACGCTCTGAGCTTACCTTAGGAACAGCTCGTCGTAAGATCTCCTTGTACTCATCTTTCGTCACATGCTTCTTACTGTAATGAGGCTTGAGTGACAGCTTGACTTCTTCAACCACACGTTCCTGACGATTAAGCTTCTTCAAAAACTAAAAAATCAACGCAGACAATACTTTAGCAACTGCTTTCTATAGCAGCCAAAGCTCAAATTTGGAAAATAACTCACTTTCTCCTTAACTCTTAGCTCAACAGCTGAGGTGGGAACGTCTTCAGTGAGTCTCAATTCCCCTTCTGACAATTTCTGGATCTCCTTTTTGGCACCTGAAATCGAGATTTAAATTGTAATCCAAGTCCATTACACTCTGCTATTGTTCTGTGTACTCATCTCTTACCTCGTTTGGATTTAGGCTTATGATGAGGTGTGGGTTTAATCTTGATAGGTTTTTCATGCTGTGACTTATGATGCCCTTGAAAAGACTTCTTCTGTGGTCCAGATCCCGCCCCGAATAAGCTATCAAACAGGCTATTTTTCTCACGACCTTTATTGCCACTCCCACCACTCGAGTTCCCCGCACCACCAGAGTTAGCAGCGGCGGTTGATTGAGCTTTATCAGCCTTGCTCCCGCTACCATCACTCTGACTCCTTTCCAACGGCGGTTCAAAAAGATCATCCCCGTCACTGCTATTAGGAGAGAACGGAGAGTCACCTTCACCAGAGCTCTTCTGTCGACTGCTATGAGAGTTTTGATTTTTCGGAAGAAGAACACTACTGCTGCCGCCCTGAGAAGAATTTTTATTCCCTGATCCTGTTCCCGGAGGTGTTGAGAATTTCCCTCCCGAGCCACCAACAGATTGTTGTTGTTGATGTTGCTGCTGCTGCTGTTGTTGTTGTTGTTGTTGTTGCCGAGCGGCAAGAATTGGGGCATATAGAGCAGTAGCCACACTCGCTAGGACATTAGGAGCAAGCAAATTCTGGCCGACGGATGTGGGTATTCGTATTTGTGGAGTTGGAGGGGTTGGGATAAGAATCGGGGGTGGTACGCTAACAGGGACACCCGCGTTGCCAAGGGCATTGCTGGAAGGGAAGAGACCCGGAATGTTGCCGATAAGAGGCTTCCCAGATCCCCCCAAAGGAGTTTGATTGGACAGATGAGAAGACACTGAGGATGTTGGGGTGCCACAGCTGTCATTTCGAGAGTCGTGACCAAATAGATGTGGGGGTGAGCCTGGCGGGAGTGGAGGAGGACTACCGGCAGGGGAATGAGGCTGATGCAAGGTCTCATTGGCTTTCGGAGAGGACAACGACGGACTCCTAGAATCCTCTTCGGGTGGCAGTCCAATCTCCGCATCTCTCGTCGAGGTCACCATTGAGTCATCCCTCGCACTGGGAGACAGATTGCTACTTTCATAGGGGGATACTGATGTTGTGCGCATTATTGATGATACACTGATGAAGGATGAATTGTCCAGCTTTGAGTCACTTTGATTGGGGTGTTGTATCTGAGTACTATCAGCTGCCACTCCATGCCTGTAGGGCGAAGTGACATCCTTCTGACCGTCCGTCGAGCTCGTTGTCACCGCAGTTCCGTCCGTATGACTTTCTTTCGCCTCTCCTCCATCCTTACTATTCCTCTGCCCCTGCTCCCCATCTCCTTCATCATCACTGAGGACAATGAGGGTCGGAGAGACCCCAATGTTTCTCTCTTGAATCGGTGATGTTTCTAAGTCTATGAGTAATGTCTTTTTCAACAGTCTTGGCTTATCTTTCTCAGATGAGCGTCCCCGACGTGAGCGACCACGAGATTTCTTCCTATCACTATCTGACTCATTCTTCCCCTCCCCGTTGTTGTTGTCCTTCGAGCTGGATCCCACAGGAGTGGAGGAGGAGGTACTCCCTTTCTGAAAGTTAAGGCTCACCACAATACTATCCCCATCTGCAAATATTTCCTTCGCAGGAGAAACGGACTTTTCCTTCCGCTTCTTCCGTTTCTTCTTGTCCTTCTCCTTTTCTCGCTCTCGCTCTTTTTCTTTCTCTTTCTCCACCTTTTCTTTCCCGTCTCGCAAGTCCGCCTCTCTCTCCTTCTCTCTCTTTTTATTCTTTGTTTTATCCACAGCTCCTCCCAGCCTATCCTTCCTCTTCCGCTTGTTCCGTTTGGAAGAGACAGAACTAGAGTTGGAGGCGGACCGCTTTCTCCCTGCTTTCAACCGCCGAAGTCTCCCTGGACTTGAACTCCTCTTTCTGTTCCGGGATCTTCTCCGCAGAGGACTGCGTGAGCGTGGTTTTAAAGGACTTCGACTGTGTGAGCGGGAGCGACGAGGTGAGAGTGAATACCTTCCCCTCTTTCTCCTGCGAGGTGACCGGGATCGGGATTTATTTGAGCTGGTACTACGTTCAGAACGGGAACGATTGAGCCTGCGATTAACTCTAGACCTAGAGAAGCTCCTGGTACGACTTCGTGGTGACAAGGATCGCCTACGCGGTCTCCCACTATCATTCCTTTCTCGAATTGATGATTTGTCTTTCCCAAGTGGCGACCGATCCCTTCCCGATGATTTTTCGTGACGATCCCGCGGACTGGGCTCCGTCTTTTTCTCTCGCGGCTTGAAGTACTTGTCCTCTGTCTTCGGTTTACCATCCCTACAACAAGGTCCAGAGTGAGCATTCATTGCTGACTTGTCTACAATGACAATCTACATTTCCAATTTATGATTTTTCCCTCTTGTTACTTACCTATAATTTCTCTCCTTCGCAGAGTTGGACGGCTTTCGCCAAGCCACAACACCCTCACCCATATTCTCTTCTTCGGATGAATGCCGTATGGAGGTACTAATGTCCGTGATTTTCTTCTCGGAAAAGTCAATGGCTGTCTTGTCACTTTTACTCCTCTTTCGCTTTTTGGCTTTTTTCTTCTCCTTCCTCTTTTTTCGTCTCTTCTCTGGAGAGTCCACAATCTCTCCTTCTTCTCTATTGCTGACAGATGAGTGCGACCGTCTTCTCTTGCTAGATTTTCGCTCCTTAGTATCTTTAGGCTTCTCCTTGACCCGATCTCTTCTAGATTTCCTCTTGGATCCTACAGTACCACTACCCTCGCCCTTGCGTGACTCCCTTTCAAACTCACTATCACCTTCAGAAATGGACTCAAGTTGAGAACCTTTCTCCTTGTCACTCACGTTCCGTTGTTGTTGTTGCTGCTGCTGCTGCTTCTTGGTACCAGACGACTCCTTAGTCCGTTTCCCCTTGCCAGGAGTAAAGCCCACGACTTGAATTTCATCATCCTCTCCTCCTGACTTTGGCCTTTGAACGGTTTCAAGAACTGCAATCGAGTCATTGGAACCTTCTTCAATGTCTGACACTTTACTCTTCTCAGATGTGGGAGTTTGTGGTGGAGATTCAACTGTTGCTGCTGGTTGAGTCTCTTCCGTCACGATTTTCTTCCACAGACTTGTCCTCTCTGGACTTACTAGTGGTGGAGCAACAGAGGTTGTCTCCTCCACAAGTTCAGGAGGAGCAGGAACGGCAGATGTGACTGTGGGGGCTGGAACTGGATTGGGTGCAGGAGGTAACAATGGTATCTTTCCTGCTAGCACAGATAATTCAGCCAGAGGCTTCTCTCCTGCTAAACAGCTTGCGGTGCCTGGATTGCTGGACTCATTCTCGCTGCTATTTGGCTTCACTTCTTCGTCATCTGAGCCAAATATTTCCGCCACTAAAGACACCTTAGGCTCATCCCCGTTCCCATTTTCATCATCCGAGTCCTCTTGCTTATCCTCCCCAAAAGCCTTTGAGACCTCTGAGCTGTAGCTCAAGGCGCTCTTATTCTCTTTTTTGGCAACTCCTTTCTGACGCTTCATGAGCGAGCTAATGGACAAAAGCTTATGTCTGGTAGGTATTGAAAACTGAATGGTGGGTCTGACTCTGTTGTCATCATTATTAGATTTAGCATGTTCGTCACCAGAAGGAAGAGGAATAGTACTAAGGTCAACTTCATTCCCTCGATCCTCTGATCTGACATTTTTATGAATGGCCATTTTAGGCTTCGTTGCCACAGGCTGAGGAGTCTTTTGAGGAGATCGGCTGAGTTGTGTTAGCTTGATGCTATGCTCTTCTTCATCGCTTGAAGTAAGCGGTTGTGATGGATCATATTCTTCCACTCCAGCTCGGGGTTTATGACCATTTTTTCGAGATCTGTTGCTGTTGTAACTTGGGGAAGATCTGTCACTACTGACATCGACGTCGTCGTCGTCATCATCATCATCATCATCATCATCGTCTTCCTCCTCTCCTGCTAGATTCCCGGACGGAGGAGGAGGGGAGTCAGGCAGTGGAATGGAAGCAGGGGACGGCATATTATCAAATCCAGATGAAAATGGCAGTTCCGATGGTATCCTTCGTTCAACAGAGGACCTGCTCGCATCACCACGCACTTTTGACGACGACTCTGCACTACTTCTTGAGTCACGCTGATGTGACTTAATCTTCCCGACCACATCCTCATCGATAACCATCCCGTCATCACTGTCTCTGTCCTTCTCTTTTGACCCCACTGGATCATTTTCTGTGTCAACAAGAAGAGGAGGAGGAGCGTCCGTTTGGCGGGTTTCACCTTCCGGTATCGCATCTTCTGCAAAATTAGAGCAAGATAAAATAAAAATTAATCTACTGTAGTTGGTCTTTAATTCATAAGTCATAACAACAAGTATCTCACCTTCTATATCACTGTAAATATTATACTCTTCGTCGTCATCTCCATTGTTATTTTCTGTGTTGTCATTCGCTTCACAAGATTTTCTCCTTTCAGAAGAATTGCCCTTGGAAGGTGTGGTAGACGAGTATAAAAATGACTCATAAGCTTTGGCGCCATTGGGGTCGTCACCACGCTGTGAAAAGGGCAAGGAACTGTTGTGTAGATACCAGTTGCTACCACCACCACCACCAGCACTCGCATTGGAATTCCATGAGTTAGTATTACTACTGGAAGCATTTCCACTGTCACCTTCCCTATGCTGATGAGAGGACTCATTGTTACCCCTACTGCTAACACCACTTCCACTATTGTTGTAATTTGATGAACCGTTGTTATTTTCATTAGTAGTAGTGCCGGGATTGGTGGGCACTTGTCGGGCGGCCGTTTCCGTTGTGGTTAAGGATGGCCTAGAATTATTGGCAGGGAAAGACTCCGAGGAAGTTCCACTGGGCTCTGAAGAAATTTCCGATGGGCGATCACACACAAGATTCGTGATATCACTAGTCACAGAATTGCGACGACGAGAGTGTTGTAGAGGAGATATTGCTGGGGGCTTAACGGAAATTGACGGCACTAGGGTCCCGTCCCTTTTAATCTGGATATTTCGGTCCGTCAGCATTATAATTTGATTGCTTAGTATAGGTCCTAAAATATCTGAGCTGGAAGATGGCTGCGGGATTTCAATGACACGAGACGACATAGATGATGATAACGACATTGTAGGCTTAATCGGCACGCCGATTCGGTGGTGAATTGGCTGAACTCGAGCTACTCCAACTGGACCTTCGTCATCCGAACTGTACGCAAACGGAAGGATAATTAAGCAAATGTATTCTAATTTCATATCGGTCCTTCGCCATGCTAACTTACAAGCTTTCCATGCAATCTGCAAGGTCTTCTGATGTACTATAAATCCTAAGTGGCGTGATTCCCGCCTGGTAACGCAAATTCCGTAAAGAAGAAGAAGAATTTGAGCTTTGGGTGGATTGGGAGGTTGGTGCGCGGCATCTGGGTAACCCGACGTAAACCTGCCCTGGGCGCGGGGGAAGAATGCCCAACTGAACTGCAAGTCGACCTCTAGCAGTTACGGGTCTACGCTGTATGGCCACCCGATTCTTCTTCCGCCCTTTCCTCGTTTTCCTCTTACTTCTTCGTCCTGTTCCCTTCGCCGTCGATTTCCTCTTGGTAGTTCTTCGAGAAGTCTTCCTTGAGGTTGTTCTCCGGCGGCGCGAACTCGCTGGGGGCTGACTATCTCCTTCATTCAGCTATGAAATTCCAAAGATGACCAAATTAGTGTTGTTGATAGCGTAAAGACTTGTTTAAATCAATCAAAGTGGAACATACAATTGAGCTTTCTCTCCTTGCCGACTGACGAATACTTTCCAGCAGCCTTCGGCTCTGTCCAGTTCGCGGCAGACGGAGTTGTCGCCTACTTGGGCGTTGTGCTGCTTCCTGGGACTAAAAAAAAAGTGCAAGTTATGGTGAGAGAAGACTGCGTAGGGAAAATAAAGAAAACCAGTAAAGAACTTACAGCAAGTCTTTGAGTTTGGCAAGCCGGACAAAACCAATCCTCAATGGGAACGAATTCCATTGGAGGTTCAAGACATTCCATGTGAAAGCCAAGATCACAACCGTCACATAACAGAAGCCTATCCTCTCTATCACAATGTCCACAAACTTCACAGTAGGTAGGGTCGGTGTCATAATCGTCAAAGAGCGACGCGTTCCCTACGTTTTCAACCTCAACATCAACTATCCTAAAAACTTTGCCGTTGAGTTCTTTTTTCACCAGAATGGCAGGAAATGTCTTCCTGTCTACTGGACAAGTGGCGACTTTCTGAAATTCAAAGAGCATTGATCATCATTCATGATTTGAGCGGTCCAGATTTGTTGATATTGATAACTCTTCATTAAAACTCATACAACAATTACCTTTGACCATTCCGTTATACATTTGAGGCAAAAGTGATGCTCGCAAGTTTCAGGTGAGCCAATTTCTTGACCAAGGAATCTTTGTAGACATATTGCACATTTTTCCGACCCACCATCACTTTCATCTGAGGAGATGTCTGTTCCATCTCTGTTCCCACCAGTGGATACACCAGAAATGGATTCATCGCCGTCAGATTCATCACTATCTTCATTGCTCCTATTTTCACAGTCGCCTAAGAAAATAGAGACGTCAGTAAAATCTGCAACTTTCTCACAAAACTTTAAAAAAAACTACAAAAACACTTGACGTACTCCATCCGCCATCAGAGCCTCCAGCTTCCAGCTCCTGTTGCTTGTCTTCTTGCTTTTCCTGATCATCTTCTTCCTTCTCCATTTTCATCAAGTTCACAGGTCCACCAAAAACAACTTAACATTCATGAAGCATGGAAATTAGTGACATCGGAAGCCCTCCACTGCGATAAAATAAACACTTGATTCAAAGTTGCTGTTACAGCGACCACGTTCCTACAATAACAAACTATTCACTCAAAATAATAAACTGCAAAACAAATAAACTTGAACCTAGAATTTCCCTGACGCTCTCACAAAAAACTAGCAATATATTAAGCTTATCATCTAAAAAAAAAGCTACCTGTCTCTCGCACTTGTCCTGAAATGAAAATTCCTCTAAAAATAAAGTTGAGAGGACGACAATGACAATCCTATCCAGTCCCTACATTCATTTTCTTTCCACGTTATTTCCCCTTGTCCCTGAAAACATCATAAAGGCCCCCTTTGCCAAGAATAGACTCGAAATAAAGAGCTGTCAATAACAAAGCAACTCCTTTAACTTTTCCCTTCCCTTCATTCTTTAAACTTACATATACTCAACTTAATATCCCATTGTGATCCACATGACGACAACGACGACTCAAACATCACAAATCCCTCACCATCTAATGATGATTCATTTCAAAGTCTATAATAATAACAAATGGACAAAATCAATCCACCTCACATTTATCTCAATTGTTACTACAAAAAGAAAGACAACAGCCAAATCCCAATTCCCATCCCACTCATTTCACCAGAAATCCCACAAACAAACACTTGACAACATCACTTGGACTTTCAAGTCATCAAGTTGACAAACATTCCAAAACTGACTCACTTTAAAAGTTAAACAGACTAATAGGAAATGATAAAAATAAATTACCCGGTAGCTTAATGTTTATTTTTTCCTCTTATATAAATGATGATGAATACGACGAACACTATCCAATTATAGAGGACCTTGATCCACTAACTAAAATCATAAGAAGAGCTCCTTCTCACTCACTCAAACTGTCCACAGAATTCCCTTTCCTTTTCCCCGAAAAAACTCTACAGAAAATACTTGAATAATAATAATAGTCCGGAAAAGGTATCTTAGCCAAGGTTCGTTTCAATTATATTTCATAGGCAGGCTCTTCCAGAGCTCTCTTCTCCCTCTGACAGACATATTGAGCTTTGACGTATACAATATCATCACTACACACACAGACACACACACACACATCTAAATAAGCTCCCCTTTAAAAGCACGCACAACAGCACTGAAAACACACACGTTTGGCTAGCCGTCCGTCCTCTCCAGCCATTCAAATACACTTTACACTTCCATGTATGCACTATCGTCTCCCTTACTTATAATATTCTCTCTGCATATTATACATTTTTCTGCAGTCTTTCAAAAATCCTCTAGACCCTTTCTCTATTTACTCTTAAAAGAAGAAGACGAAGAAGGGCCGCTGCTTTAGTTAGTACCTCCCTATATACTTCTATCATATCCTCTCTGTCTTCTTCATGTACATAAATACAAAAGCTTGCCGTCTCAAGTAGTAGTAGTAGTACTATAGTAATAGTAGTAGTAGTGTCGATGTGCTCAAAACTACCCGGGACATACAGGGTAACTGTCAGATGAGAGAACCCCAAAATCTGTTCCACCATTCACATAATTCTCTAAGCATCTTTGGGATACTATGCAGCCACACGATTTAAGCTCTCACAGTAGTCAGTGTTTGTAGTCTATATGCTGAAGATGAAGCAGAGAACACGAAGAATATGTCGCACTTTGCACATGAAAGCAAAGCCTGCCTGAAAGCATAAAGCGGTAACTGTGGGTATATATTGACGTGAATATCCTTAGTGACTGAGCCAGCAGGCAGCAAGCGAGCGAACGAACGAGCGAGCATAATAAAAATACAAAAAAAACATGAGATGAGAAGCGCAGGCGAAATTCAGCTTTCTCTCGACCTTTTGGGCCTAAGGGGCCCTCAATTAGTTTGGACAAGAAAAGGCAGATGGCAGTGGCGCATGAGTAGAAGCGCCGGCGAAGCTGATGCGGCAGCACGTCGTTCAGTTGAGCTCTAAAGTGTGAGTGAGCGAGCGGTGTGGACTACACTTTGGCCGTGGTCGTATTCATAGCTCCCTGTGTTTTAGAAAAATTTAATCAAAAATGGGTCGTATGCACGCTCCCGGGTAAGAATTTAATGGGGAATTACTAAAGTTTTATTAAGTGTGGAAATTTGGAAGGGTTAGAGTGAAATTGGGCTGTTTTCGTGATTTTTGAGAAGGAACTGCCGGTGGAGTGGATGAAACGGCATGGGGCAAGTATGGAGGAGGACTACGATGGGATTTTTTAAAAGTTGATTTGAACAGTTGAATTTGTGTTTTAGAAAAGGAGAGAAAAATATGTGAAAAAAGGGTGAGAATTTAGACGAGATTTGGAGAAGGAGTAAGTTTTTGTTGGGAGGTTGGAGGTTGGACAGTGGTTTTGATTATGATGAGTGATGAGTGTACATGGAAGCTGTACTTTGGAAGCTGTAATAAGCTGGTTTTCATTTTGCCGGATTTATGAGGGATTTTTTGGAAGGAGATAGGATTTTGTAAAACGTGTGGGGATATGATTTTGTAGAATTTGTGGATATAGGATTTTGTAGGAGATTTGGAGAAAGGATGTGTGAGATTTGGTTGTGATATTTGATGTGGGTGATTTATATGGGATTGGAAAATTGCAGAAAGGGTATTTCCCAATCGGCTCTTCCGTACCGTCGTGGGGTGCCAACCTGGTTGAAGCAAACCCCGGAAGATGTTAAGGACCAGATTTACATGCTGGCAAAGAAGGGCCTGATGCCATCTAAGATTGGTATGTTGGTGGATTTTTATTCATAAATATGTTTTGTTGGGGATTGAGTTGATAGTCATGGTACTTTTCAGGTGGTATCCTCAGGGACTCTCATGGAGTTGCACAAGTCAGATTTGTGACCGGAAGTAAGATTCTGCGGATTCTGAAGGCCAAGGGACTCGCTCCTGACATTCCCGAGGACCTGTATTTCCTTATTAAGAAGGCCGTCTCCATCCGGAAGCACTTGGAGAGGAACAGGTTGGTTATGGGAGTTTCTTTTTCTCATTTTCTAATTTTTACTTCGTGGTGAATACAACTGCTCTATTCTTAATCACAGGAAGGACAAGGACTCCAAGTTCCGACTTATTTTGGTCGAGTCCAGGATCCACCGCTTGGCCCGCTACTACAAAACCAAGAGAGTCCTGGCACCCAACTGGAAATATGAATCCAGCACAGCCTCCGCTCTGGTGGCTTAAGCTGTTCTTCATAGTGTAACATCAAGTGACAAGGAACATCTTTAATAAAAGTTTTTCTTGAAAATGAAACAACAAAACTTGCGCTTACTGTAATTATTTGTCACTAAATATCCCGAGAAGTATTGGTCACTTCATGTGGAATCATTCTACACGCCTCCGGTGTGCTCTGGATTTCTTTGCCCAACCTGGCATATGCCTAATTAGCATCATTAGAATGGCGCATCCTTAGTGAACTCTCCAGATGTAAGGACTGAAATGACCCGAGGTCATCCTCGACGAGAGGGAAAATAAAGCCCCAAGGATGCATCATCATGGCGGCATTTTGAAAACTTGTTACGACAGCCATATTCAAGTGCGGGTTTTAGTCTTTTAGTCGAGTCGTCGTCTCGCATATCTACTTTTGCCAGTGCGTTCTCACAAGTCGCTCGCACGAAGCGGTCTTTCTATATATTTCAGTTTGTTTTGTGGTGACTTCTATTAATAAAATAAATAAATGTGCTGGTGAAGAAGTCGAAAAAAGTTACTGGAAAGATTGGAAAGTGATTCGTGCGTAAGCATTTGTTCACTGCGTTCTACGACGAACGACCGGAATAATGTCGTCGCATCATCACGTACCCGGAGTCATTGAGATTCCGCTGCGGGATACCGATGAGGTAAAAAAAATATTACTAATGTTGAAACATCTCGCAGTAATTTACCGGTTTGTGTCTCAAAAGTTTCCACATAGCTATTCTGTTGTGAATTAATACGCAGTTCAAGATTGCAGCAACTATTGCAGATGCTGTGAAGGATTTAAGTTTGTGGGAAATTCATGGGGAGTTGTATTTATCTATAGGTGATCGAAATTGACGCAACACAGCTGCCCGACTATAACGAGCTTCTGACCATTTTAAGACAGGAAAATGCACCTCTTAACACTTGGTTCTCTGTTGCGGTGAGTTGTATGAATGATTAAGAGTTTTTCGATCTATAATTGACTGACATGAAATGTGTGTGTTTTGTAGCTGGAATATTACAGACAAGGGAAAGATGAAGACTTTCAGAAGATTATTGAAGTGGCGAGAAAAGAAGCCAATCAGTCTTATAAGGATTGTGAAAAGGATTTAATGAGGGTGCTGGATAGCTTAGCAGCCTTCTATGTCAAGAAAGCTAATAAGGAGAGGACGAAGGAGAAGCGTCGGGAGTTGTTCAATAAAGCCACCTTGCTGTACACAACAGCAGATAAAATCATCATGTACGACCAAAACCATTTGCTTGGTCGAGCTTTCTTCTGTCTGCTCGAAGGGGATAAAATGGACCAGGCCGATGCACAGTTTAACTTTGTATTGGGCCAGCTGCCGTCGTGTATCCCTGCGTTATTGGGAAAAGCATGCATTGCGTACAATAAGAAGGTATGGAGTCCAGTGGGAATTTTGACTTTTGTTCTGTATCAGTCTTGTTGACCTACGTCATTCAGTGATGGCTGGTTGTTTCAGGACTATCGAGGAGCGTTAGCCTTCTACAAGAAAGCCTTGCGGACCAATCCCAACTGCCCGGCTGACGTTCGTGTGGGTTTGGGTCACTGTTACATGAAACTCGGGAATAAGGATAAAGCAGAACTAGCCTTTCAGCGTGCCATTGAATTGAATTCGAAGTGCACTGGAGCCCTTGTCGGAATGGCAGTACACTGTATGAATATTAAGGATCGCGACAGTATACGGAAAGGAGTACAGCTCTTGTCAAGGGCCTATGCCGTGGATCCCTCAAATCCTATGGTTCTCAATCACTTGGCAGATCATTTCTTCTTCAAGAAAGATTTTGTTAAAGTTCGTCATCTGGCCATGCACGCATTTCATAACACAGAAAATGAAGCCATGCGTGCTGAGAGTTGTTACCAGTTGGCAAGATCGCATCACATGGAGGTATTTTCCAGAGTATTTCCACCGGCTATATAGTTCCTGTCCACGCGCTGAGCATTGAAAGCTTATTTACTTAATGACTTGTAAATTGCAGCAAGAATTCGATCAAGCTTTTCAATATTACTACCAAGCAACCCAGTTTGCGTCGCCAAATTTCGTCCTGCCTAATTTTGGACTTGGCCAGATGTACATAAAGCGTGGTGATCTCGAGAATGTACGTCAAAGTTTTATATTTTCTTTGACGGTCACCATAACAATTGTCATGTTTTCCCCAACAGGCTGCCCAATGCTTCGAGAAGGTTCTCAAGGTGGAACCAGAGAATTATGAAACAATGAAAATTCTGGGTTCTATATATGCTCAAAGTGCAAGTCAGCCGAAGCGTGATGTAGCCAAGGAGTACTTGAAGAAAGTCAGTGCTCGTGAGCCTGACGACGTGGAAGCTTGGATAGAATTAGCCCAGATTCTTGAACAGAGTGACCTGAATGAATGCCTGAAAAGTTACATGACAGCAATGAAACTATTCCGTGATAAAGTTAAATGGCCTATACCTCCAGAAATTCATAACAATATTGGATCAGTTCATTATAGGTAAGACTTGAGCTATTTTCCTATCGATCTCGTGGATATGGGTTGTATTGAAATCCAGCCTGAAATAACAAATTCAATTTGCAGGTTAGGGAATTTTAAAGAGGCCATGCAAAATTTCGAGGAATCGTTAAAGCGATCTACGGAAGAGGCTGAAAAGTCAGATGATGGAAGACCTTACTATAATTCTATTTGTGTTACGACAACATACAACATGGCACGATTACACGAAGCCTTGTGTAACTATGGAGAGGCTGAGAGATTATACAAAAATATTCTCAAAGATCATCCCAACTACATAGATTGTAAGTCAGCCACACGCCAAGTTCTCTACATCTCGTCAAGGATGAGTGTAACGAAAGCTCGTTCTTTTAGGCTACCTTCGACTCGGATGCATGGCGAGGGATAGGGGTCAAATTTTTGATGCATCCTACTGGTTCAAAGATGCACTGCAACTCAATAACGATCACCCTGACGCTTGGTCTTTGATTGGTAACTTGCATTTAAGTAAATTTGAATGGGGTCCAGGGCAGAAGAAGTTCGAGAGAATATTAAAGGTGAACATTAGCTCGTGTATTTTTTTGTGAAGTATTTTAGTTGTAATCATATCTTACTGACAGTAATTGTTTGTGCTTGAATTCAGAACCCAGCCTACCAGAATGATGCGTATTCTCAAATAGCCCTTGGCAACGTCTGGCTCCAAACATTACATACACCCAGTCGAGATAAAGAGAAGGAAAAACGACATCAGGATCGTGCGATTCTTATATACCGTCAGGTATCTAAAGCTCGATACTTGTATTATTATTGTGTCGCCTTGGAAACATGGTGACAGAAGACAGCATCTTTTATCGCATTAGAAGCTAATTCTAGCGCCTGTATATTTAGGTATTGAAAACTGACCCTAAGAACATATGGGCCGCAAACGGAATCGGTGCCATCTTGGCCCACAAAGGCTGCTACAATGAGGCCAGAGATGTTTTCGCACAAGTCAGAGAAGCCACAGCAGACTTCAGCGATGTCTGGTTAAATATTGCCCACATATATGTTGAACAGAGACAGTATGTTAGTGCCGTTCAGATGGTACGCAGCGAACTATATTCCTGCATCTCAAGGCGTTATCAATGTGGTATATACTATAATGTGGTTTATTTGGACATTCCTACAGTACGAAAATTGTATGAAGAAGTTCTTCAAGTACCATCATATAGAAATCCTGCAGTACTTAGGCCGGGCGTATTACAAGAGTGGTAAACTGAAGGAAGCCAAGTATGCACTTTTGAAGGTAACCTGCTTGTGCCTGTTCTAAATTCGTAATGTCATGGCCCATTCTTATGATTCATTTATGCTCTATCCAGGCTAGACGAGTGGCTCCGACAGATACCGTCATTCTTTATAATTTGGCATTGATCCTGCAAAAGTTAGCCAATCAGATTCTCCGTGATGAAAAGTCCACACTGCAGTTAGTATTATCTGCTGTGCATGAACTGGGCTTAGCCCATAAGTATTTCCAGTACCTTTCTATCAATGGGGATCGGACGAGGTATGATCTGGGTCAGGCGGCAGCAGAGGCGCAACAGTGTCAGGATTTACTTTCACAAGCTCAGTATCATGTGGCACGGGCCCGAAAGTTGGACGAGGAGGAGAAGCAGCTTCGTCAAAAGCAGGAACAGGAACGAGAAGCCTTTAAGCAGCGTCAAATTGAGGACCAGGTATTTAGTGTGAATAATCCAATGTGGTATCTGGAAGACTTGGTACTGATTTCTATGTGTTGCTCAGAGAAAACTGGAGGAGCAGAAGAAGGTACAAATCGAGGAAATGCTGCGGAAGCGAGAGGAGTTCAAGGAAAAGAAAAAGAATGCTTTGGTCTTCGTCGAACCTCCGCCTGAAGCCAAAGGAGCCAAGAAGCGAGGCAGGAAGAAGGATGAAGATGGTTTCATTTCCGACGGTTCTGGTGGGTATGCTTCGGGTGGTGAGCAGCCTAACAAAGACAAGGGAATGAAGAGGAAGAAGCCTCGTCGTGAGGAGGGTGATGACGGTCGCGGACGTCGAAGAGGACGCGGCAGAAAAGACAGGGGCGATGGGAGAGGGAAGAAAGGCAAGAAAGGAGCTTCGAATAAGGAAAGGATTGATGAGGATGGCCTTACAGCCAAACAGCGCAGTAAAATTGTATCGAAGGCAACTATTTCAACTTCAGAAGAATCCGAAGGATCTGACGGAGGTGGTCGTAGAAGTCGGTCACGTAGTCGGTATGTTCAATCAGCATTTAATTTGATAGTTCAATCGTAGAGCGAAGTTCAAATGATTTTTGTAATTGTAGGAGTGGGAGCGGCAGTGAAAATGAGGAGGGTGGGAAGCGGGTGATTCGCTCGGACTCTGAGGAATCTGAGGGCGGTAAGGCTAAAACGAAAAAGAAAGTGAAGAGGAAAATCCGGGATCAGTCCAGTTCCCGTTCAAGATCTCGATCCGGCTCTAGATCAGGATCCAACAAATCTGGCTCCCGCTCTCCCTCCAAATCAAGATCACGTTCAAAGTCCGGCTCCAGGTCCCGCTCACGTTCCAAGTCCGGGTCCAGAGCTCCTTCCGGCTCCAAGAGCAGATCGAGGTCTGGCTCTAGATCGGCTTCCAGGTCCAAGTCCAGATCCCGCTCTCGATCTCCTTCCCGTTCAAAATCCAGATCAGCTTCCAGGTCCAAGTCCCGGTCAGCTTCGCGGTCAAAATCCAGATCAGCCTCAAGATCTAAATCAAGATCACCTAACAGGTCCAAATCTCGGTCCAGGAGTAGGTCAGGTTCAAGATCCCCCAGTAGATCCAAGTCACGATCCCGTTCCAAGTCTGGCTCCCGATCCAGATCCCCTTCTCAGCAGCGATCGAGGTCGCCCTCCCGATCAAGAAGTCGGTCCAAGTCTGGATCAAGATCCCGCTCGGGATCTCCATCATCCTCAGTTGCTACTGCAAGGGATGACTGAATTATTCCCTTGTAGCCAGATTATATTATCTTGTGCACATATGTAAATAGGAATTGTAATGATTTATGATGCTGTTTTTATGAATTTTGAACTTTGGAACTGTCTTAATAAATTTTGATGAATTCATTGCGTAAACACCAAAAGAGAAAAAGTGAGTGTATTTTTCGTGGTCAAGTGCTAGCCATTAAATTATTATTAGTGTATGGTTATGCATTGTAGCTACTGGATTGTAATAGTAAGGAAAGGGAACAGAAACCATTTTACAAGGGTTCTAATTGAATTTTAACAAACAGCAAGGTTAGCTATGCTACTGCAAAGGTTAAACTACTATTAGTGATAATAGCAACTTTAAAACACTAATACAAACTTGGTGGTGATATAACCTTTGAGTCAACTACACGTTCATCTCCTATAATTTGATCGACCATATAATTCTTGTATTATTATATTTGAACCTTTCCAAAGCTATTATTCTCATATACAATTATAATCGTGTTTCTTCTTAAAAGTATATGGGAGGGAGGAAAGGATAGTAATTTGCTTTATGTGTACCGCTTTTTCCTCTTGTTCATTTTAAAATATAACTGTGTACTTTTAGTATTATATACTATCATCATTTTAATAATAGTAATCCGTTACATCAAGTTCCAGCTGATAACATTATGCTCTGCAAAGGAAGGGACCTCCCATTTATATATAACAAGCTTCTTCACAGCTACAGCAATTGCTGTGTTAACACACGTCCTTGATTCGCATTTATAGTGTTCAGCTGTCAACATGTATTTCAGCGCTTGATAATTTAATAGATTAACTGAAATCAAATGTAAATGTAGGAGCAGTAGGAAGAGAGAGAGAGCTGTCCTTTCGTTGCTGATAAATTCCTATTGATAATCATTAGACGCAGAAGAAGACCCGGAGCTCTTTATTTATTTTCTCATGGGATGAAACTCTCCAAATCCTCCGTTGAAAACGTCCCCGTGAAAGCCGCTTTTCGTCATTTCCGGTCGTCGCTTTGCTACATTCTCCATCCAATTCAAATACGGCGTCCTCTTCATTGTGTCGAATTCACCGAAACCCTGTGTACAGAGAAAATGCCATGTTTCAGACTTGAACGGAGCAATGTGAGACAGATTTGAGCAGCATACATTATGCAAAGTCTAGCCCACACATTTTCTTTCTGCTCATAAGCATTTAGGCACATGAGCTTTCTCCAAGAAAATTCATGGGGAAAAAGCAGCCTACATATGTACATTGCTACTATTGTAGTAGTGGTGAAATGACGTCGATTTACCTGTGCGAAGGTATCGCCATGGAAACCAGTGGCTCCCATTTCGGGTCGTCGCTTCAGCATCATGTTCAATCTTTTCTCTGCCTGCAAGCAACAGGAACAAAGGTCAGTCCATGTGGGGAAGGATGGTTGGGAAATTAAGTCTTTTTATCGCATACAAAAATAGAGCAAGCAGATAGAGGGAGGGAGTTGAGTTCATGAAAAGGAGAAAGAAAGCAATAAAACGACTATGGCTGTATTCTCTCCATCCTGCATGCAAACGTTTTGTCCTTTCTCATGTCCAATGCATACATAATGCCCGGAGAATTAATCTGAAGGTTCAGGGTTCAAACTGCACACACACCCACACGGATGGACGTGTACTAACTTATGCCCGACTTCATTGCATAACTTATTCAAGTTGGATCAATGAGGGAAAAGTTGAGAGAACTTTTAGATTATCTTGGTCTGTTTGGATCTGCTCTGTCTGAACAGGAATAAATAAACAGTATATGGCCTGGACGGTGCGGGGCTTTATATTCTAAATATGTACAGATTGATTGAGTGAGGACGACGACGAATCAGTCATATGTTCATGATGGTGAGTGAAGAAAGAAAATATTGCGCTGGAAGATTTAGGAGGGCAGTAAAGATAATGAATGTGGACGGAGGTAATGTGAATAGGCGGCGAGGTCGTGTCGTTACCCTGGCTCGTGAAGGATTACGTCAACCTCCCCCCTTCTTTTCGCAGGTTAGAAGATGACATTTTGATTCAACTTAATGACAGACATAAAATAGTTTACCTCATACAGTGGCAAGGCTCGCTTCATCGTTTCAAATTCCCCAAATCCGCCACTGAACGTGTCTCCATAGAATCCAGACGCATCTGCCTCAGGTCTCCTCTTCACTGGGGAAAAATGACCAAAATCACGGTCAAATATATCCTCGTGAATACCTCTGGCAGAAAATCCTGTTGGAGCTCGTTTTGTCCTGCTGTTCGTAGTGCGAGGTACATATTGTTTCGTCCCTAAAGGTTGAGATATAAACACGTTCAATCATTCCTCCTCCAACATCCGTCCCTCCCGCAGATTCACTGACAAATGGTCGGTCTTATCCAATATAACTAGATTTCCATAACACAGCCCAAGCCGTCTCCTTCCCTTTTGCTCTTTGCCAAATAATCTCATCAGGCTTGAATGAAAACAGAGACTGCTAAAATAACTTGACAATTGAACTATATGGTACAATTAAAGGATTACTTCATAAAAAGAAAAGAAAATTTTAGTCCTCCGCCAGATTAGTTGCAATTAACAACGATAATTCCACAAAGAATTTCGGCTAATGGAGACACGAAGCTTAATTTCTCAGCAAATAGAATAGAAACAGGCTACTGTTCAACTAGTGATTCTCCCAACCTGTTGCGTATAGCTTGGGAAACTCATGGCCCTATTCATAGTTTTTTTTTATATCTGTCTCCCTCAACCATTCTCAAGAGTGAGCGCATAGACGAAGGCGTTTGTAAGAAATTGCGAACAACTTGAGAGTTTGGATGGATGTGGTTAGTTCAGAATGGCCTGGAGCTAGAGACAACGTGCTAATTAAACGCAGTAAGGGGGATCTTTCTGACTAATTCCTCCCTTAAGACAGCACGAGCCACTGGAGCGGAATCAAGTATCGCTTGCTTCGGAGCTCCTGACATGGGGAACAATGAGTGCATTTTATCCCATTGAACATTCATGAACGCATGCTTTCTCCATGCTCATTAGTCACAGTCCTTCACCATAACCACAATCAGATATATGTATTATCCAGCCTGCTGACCGCCACCGTCATAGTACACAATGATTCTCCAATCCCCAACGGATGCGAAGAGTGAATAAACCAAAATTCATGTAGACCTTTGTCATCCCCCCAAAGCATTATACTGAAAGCTAGAAATAATAACAGAGAGATGTTCTCTTCTTACCTGCAGCCAAGCTGAGCAAAGGGAGAGCTGTGACTCCTGCCTCGTGTTCATTCACAGCTGAAGAGGAACTGGAACTTTCTACAGGCTCTTTCACCATTTTCTGAACAGCATGGGCATTCTGGTATGGAGCTATCTTCTGCCCGGACACTTGAGTTCGCCATAAGCAAAGGAGAAAGAAGGAGATCTGGAATGAACAAAAAAAGTGAGGAATCATTGTTTACCTGTTGCTGTCACAAGTGTAACAAGAGAAAAGTTGTCGTCAAGCTCTTTACTATAGTCCTTTCCTTTCCATGTCTGTTTTATTTTTTAACTCTGACCCTGAGAATGTCCGTGGAATGAGCTATTGTACGTCCAGGTGGGCCATAAAAACCTCATATGATGGCTAATTTTTTATACTTGCTATTTCAAGATAATGTGATGATTTATACTCGTTGTAAGACCTACTACTATACGTGAGGTCAACCCTCACTACGAGCTCCTCATCTAAAACACATTTCCTTTTAATAGATACTTGACTGTAGTATATCCAGGCGCTACTCCACAAGCAACTAAATGCCCTCACTTGAGGACGAATCTCCCGAGAAATAGTAAAATAGAAAAGAGAGAGAGAGAGAGAGAGAGAAGGAGACATTAATTTGCTTGGATAGTAATGCCGGCATGTTTATTGTTTCAGACGAGAACTCGGTTCATTAGAAAGAGAGCCACTAAGCAAATAGTAGTCCAAACATAGCAGACTTGTCACTCGGTTGTGAAATAGTAGGAGTTTGCCTGGAAATGACTTTGCAATGTGACACGATGATATCTCTTAGTTGATTCCGCTCTTTTCCCTGTCAAAAAGTATAGAGGACAAGCCTCTTGACATGGACTTCATCCTACTTAATGTGTGGAATGTGGGAGCGAGATTCTACTGACATTCGAGAGAAATATATCTGGCCATTGTCAATGAGTAAAGAGTGAGTGGAGAGGGCACGAAGGGACACAACTGGATTTCTCCTCTGCTCTAAAAGCCAATAAGCTCCTCATCTTTCAGGAAGAATGAACGTGTTTGTCTGTCAGTCAGGAGTGGTAGAGAGAGCGGGGGAGAAATTGGGTGATTCACGAAGAAATATAAGCGCATTTTCAGATCACCAAAAAACAGCCTAATCCCACACAACACGAAATCACAGACGCATGACTTTGGTTACAGCGTACAGATAGATAGCTCATAGACGGGGACATCTTCAAAGGATTTACTCCAACTATGTACCTCAAGTTCGAGCCTGCTCTGTCCACCGCAATGTGGTCGCAAGCTGTAGGTATGTATGCGGAAATAGACAGCCTCAGAGTACCGAGAGACGTATGGTTAAACAGAGGGGACGCAGCAGACGAGGAAAATGATCCAGGTTGACACCGCAATGGCCAAACTGCGACAACCCTCAAAAGCCTTCGTGGTCTCATGATGATGAGTCTCACTACAGCCATCACGGTTGAAAGGAAGAAATGGAGGTTATTCGGTTTCAATTATCAAACTCTTTGTACACTTCCGATCCGTTTCTTGGACTGAATTCCAACAGAATTATTCCTACTGGAAATGTGTAGCGGAGGAAACGGAAGGTATGGTATGCCAGAATGGGGAGAGACACGGGGAGAATACTGAGAGTACCTACATACACGATGTACTTTGACAGGAAAGTAAGTACAACATCACATCCTACAAAGGGCTCCAATGATGCCCAAAAGACAAACAGACGGAGAAAGAGGATCCATTAGGTGATACTTTGTGAACTGAGCAGAACGGAAAGTCGCTTTCATCTAATTCCTTCGGATAATTAATCGATCCTTATCGTAGTGCATTAAGGGTTAAAAAGGAACAAGTTCGAGACTTGATTCCGTAAGTTACGTCAGTGTCCACATCTCTTATCACACTCCTACACATTGTTATTCCTCCAAGGTTCCGAGGAGAAGTCATTATCTACATTTACACAGCCGCACAAACACACGCACACATAGTCCTTTGCTTGCTCCAGGCTTGTTGGCCGGCGAGAAAGAAATCCTTTTCGTATTTATTGTTGATGTTAGGAGAGAATGGAAATCAACTTAGCCATCGTCCCGCACTAATTCCTGTTCATGTGCATCACTTTAGCGCATCCCTATCGGATTTCCTCAAAGGTCAACATTACAGAAGTTGTTGGGAGGACGGAGAAGACTGTTAGATTCTCTCATTTATCCTGTTGAATCAACTGTTTAGGGCTCCTTTGTCTCCAACTTCCATCTCTTGTGTGAAAGCATGAGACGGACTAGGTTGGGTACAACCACTAAGACCACCTCCCGTGTCATTAATATCTCATGATTACTTAAAGCAATGTCTTCAACTGCTTGCAAAACTCTGTACATTACGTCCTCACATTCTTTCGTCCTCCCTGTCCTTAATCCGTTTATGGAACCACGAAGACACACTACAACGGACGGATATCCTGTACAACCGCTTATTTTTCTACTGAAAAAAATAAGTCTTGAGAGAGATAGAACAAAGCTGAAGGAACAGTTAGACCGAGAAAATCAAACAGAAATTCTTTCTCTTTCTCGTAACGTGATACGAAAGAGGAAGTTACTGTGTGTGCAATACAACGACTTGCTTCTCTTGGTGTGGAGCAAGTCTTTGTACAAATAACACGGACAGAATATATTGCTCTCTTTCCTTATCACAGTTCCGTGAGAAGTTTCATTCTAATGCGTTGGTTGCTGGTAAAAGCAGCTCTTACATCTCACATGTACACAACTACAGGATTACGCCTAAGCCCACATACAATGTCCATCTTAATTTTTTCATGCATCCTAGTAGACTCACTGCAAAATCAAACTGATGCTCTTTGCATGATACATGAAGTGTGCGATGATGATGGGGGTATCAGAACGTACGCTAGTCGAGTCATTTGGCTGTCAGAGTTTGTACACATGAATTTTTATGGACAAACCAAGTGGAGGCGGTTAGGATTTTCTAAATATTTCATCCTTTGAAATCTTATGGTAAACTAACCTGTACAAAGGACGCTCGTGTATCCCATTCATCCGCCATACTCTTGTGTATGCAGGTCGTGTAGACATGGTGTGAGTTTATTTAGGCACTCGACAGCAAAAGCATTTCGTATTTTCGTTAGACATCCGTCTTTTTGTTCCTGTCTAAGCCGTCTTTTGAGGGCTCAACTGCATGCAAGGTTGCACAGCGTTTTGAAATTACATTTTACTACACGCATGCACAATATGTTTGCATCAAGATCAACTGGGAGTCAGCAGACAAGTTGCAATGGTCATCAGGCACATATGAAGAGTGGATCAATGCTATTTTGACCTACTGCGTACGCGGTATAAAAGAGTAAGTGAAAGATGGAGAGAGTGGGAGATAGAAGTTTGAAGAAGTGTTGTAAGAAAAAAATCTCGCCTTTGATCCCGCTAACTAGAGCTCTAGCCAAGTCATCTGCTGGCTGCATGAAGGGGGAATAAAAGTGGGATCTCCGGCCGTTAATGCATAATGTATGAACGTGCACATCAGATGGGCACACTCAGAACACACGTTATCTCCTAGACTTCATGTAGTTGACAAGCCAATTGTCAGGCAGGATTGGCGTATTATGTTGATGAAAAGCCAAGCTTCTAATTTCAACCCCATACCCCATAGCCTCTTCCTAAATCTTCACCTTTAGTGGAAACCATGCGAAACTTTGATGAAATCGCTTCAGTAAATGGCTGTCCACTGTGGCTAACAACATTCACAAGCGGAAATAGAGGGATGGAAGCGGACATCACTTTGATTTAAGTCGACACGTAATGTCAATCTACTCGCTTAGCAATGGAAACAAGGACAGGCGGTAATTGCTTGAATCCTTTACCATTCCCACTCATTTGATCTTTTTATAGGCCATTGTCATGAAGGACAGTTGGTGGAACACTACACGGACTCTGGAATATGTGCATAGCTTGATGTAATTATTTCCAACTGATGATGACGCAATGGATAATCAATCCATTGAATACAGCCGGATACAATTTACAAAATTTCCAAACTGAGGAAGGAATGGTGTGGCCCACTGCCACAATGGGTCATACTCTGCTAGTGGCGGTCTCTTTCTTCTAGTTCCGTGGTAAGAATAATTAGCCATCGGATAGGAGCTTCCCACGATACACTGCAAGGGCTACAAAGGACTTTCTCCCTGGCTTACATACATGTGAATATTGCTGGTTGGAGATAGGGACCCATTCATTCTACGCTTTTTATCCTGATTAACCCTCCCCATTTTCTCTTTTCTCCAACGACCAAACTCATTTCCATATTAGCCTCATCCTAACGACCGGCTAGGCTAATAAGCTAGATTATCTCCACTTGACAAGTATGAATTAACATGATTAACCCGGAGTGCTTTGGCTGTAGATTAAAGGACAGGAGTCATGCCATAGGTTTGGTCGTTTCTCACGTCTTACATTTTGGGGAGCAGGATGCATGCACCCCTTCCCACGTATAAGTTTCTCATGTGGTGGTGATTGGCGTCCACTGATTGACAAGCAAAACTTTTCAATGGCTCGTATCCGGTTCCTTCGCGGTTCATACTTAATGTCCCTCAATACCCTCCAGTCCCTTAATGAATGCGAGTAAAGAACAAAGAGGTTTTGCATTCATAGGTGCATTCCGGACGTTGTGGGGAAGAAAGTTAGTTAGTTCACATTTAATTAGCCGCATGAATGTTATCCTTGGTATTCTGGTTTAATTCCTTCGGGGAGGTATTCCTTTGAACTCGCCCCACCATGTCAATTTCTGCACTGACGCAGGCAGTTCGACACGCTCCCAGCTCAGATTTCATAGCACAAAGTTTTGCAATAAGATCATCTCCAGCGGTGACTTGCACATCCTTGAATATTCACATGCCCGAAATGACGAATCAATGGTCATAAAGGCGCCGGATTTTGTTATTCCTCTGCTAAACGGCGCCCGTCTTCATCACATTAATCCTTTTTCCCCTGCAGCTTACCGAAAGGCAGCTCGGTGGAGTGTTTGGCAAGGTGAGTGAAAACCACACGCCAACTTGTTGCTGCTGGCTAAAAGACGGCGCCGACGGCTTTTCTAGGGGCATACCCCCGGCCATGTTGTACTCGCTTTGAGTTTGATTCTTCGCCGATATTCTCCACATGTCCAATCCTCATGTCTTATGTAAATAGCTTGAATTATTTATCCAGAAAAAGGAGTTAATATACAGAGGATCAGTTCAAGTTTCTCCTGCCACGTCATGATAATTAATCAATAGAGGCACTGAAGGTGGACTTGTCACGATCGATTCTTCTTTTGTTTTCAATTTCATATTATACTCGCCTTCATGTCACGCTGCATTATTCTGAGTTGAAAAGCTCTGACTATACCTGAGTCGACAGTAACTACCCCACCTACCTTCTCTTTGGACCTACGCTTTCATTTGCTCAAAAGGATTTCCATTTGCTGACGACAACAACCATGATTTCGCCCAGAGAGCATGATTCCATGAATTCCTCCCGATTAAAAATTCCTTTGCCAGTAATAGCAATAAAATTGGTAAAATAACCATGAGCCTGATGGCTCAGCTAGTCTCCCATGTACTTGCAATTTCAAGTAAAGTTTGAGAAAAAGCCGCATTGCAGTCTCTGGGGGGTAGCTCCGTTTAGATTCCTTTGAATCCCTTGCAAAACGTTCGGTTTGTAATTGTGTTACAATTAATGCTGGAAAATTCACTTGGAAATCTGTACTCAAACCAGACTTTTTAATGCTTGCTCATCTCATGAGACACGGAGACAACTTGTGTCATTCAGTCAACCTCGCTCAGGATGAAATGAGGAGTAGAGTGATCGGACAAAGGAGCCGTCTGGGTTTTCGCTGACTTGCACAAAGAGAAGAACAAAGTTTTGATAGTTTGTACAACAAAAGGCAGACAAGATGACAGGCATGGATTCCATGGACAATCATTTCTTTGTCAACAATAATTAATTATTGAATTAGGGTAACTTCGTAACAAGCGTTGGCTCTAATGTTATTCTCAAAATTCCATACGCAGAATTGCTGTCAATATCCTTTTGTTCATTACCTCTGCCATTATTTCCATGTGACAATAATAAACCTCCTTCCTTTAAATTGTTCACACTTGTTTCCAGCCGTGTCAAAAAGCTTCCTTCCTCATTGTACATCACGTCCATGTACACAAAGTATAATAGACTATTAGAAAGTGGACTCTCAAGCTGAAGCTGCTATTATTTTCTCCTTAACTTGTTCACTTACTGGAGTGGGTGGAGTGGTCATTGGAAACTCTTTCACATCAGGCATTACAAACGACATATGTTTGGATGCCCCACACAAACTCACACCCACGCAACGTCTCTGACATTTTGTGTCCCATTTTTCGTTTACCTTGCAACGTTCACATATTGACGAGTTTTCTCAGAGATAGCCAGGTTTTGGGATTGATGAAGCCCGAAGGAAATGAGAAAAGTTCATGAGATGTTAACGAGTGTGGCGTCGTGTATGCGTGTAATAATGCACTGGAAAGGATTTATCATCCCGTTTGACAAGGCCTTTCTCCGTCCTCCTGAGTAGCGGACAATCTGACATGATGTTCGGAAAGTCAAGAATTAAGACAGTCGTGTGGTTAATCTGCTCTTAAAACGGACGCTATTCCCACAGGCTGACGCAATCTCTTAATAGTTCTTGTATTCTAATAGTCCTGTCAAACTAATTCCATACTTTCTCTTGAAGAAATGGAATTGAATTTCCAATACAAATACTACTCGCTCCCGTCTGCCAGCATAACATTCATTGTGTTTGAACTTCTACAATGGACGGAATGAGTTATTGCTGTTTCGTCTATGCAGTGGTGCAGATCTAGTCAAACACAAGAGGCGAATAAAAAGATGGAAGCGCGAGGTATACGGCGAAAGCATACAGCAAATTCAACATAAATACTTGACCTCGATGTACACGTAATTACAATACGCTCCTCTTTCCGGCCACCAATGACTTCAGTAACAACTGAGCAGGTCACAAAATGTGAATGTCTACTCGTCGCCATCTGAGGTCAAACGGAGGAAAACATACAGAAGCAGACAGCCATTAATTCCGAGTATCTACTTGCGACACACTCATCTCCATTGTTGAAATTTAATGTGACTTTTAAAACGTTTTGACAATTTGTCGTCACTCAATGTTTTTCTTGCACAGCAAGCAGTTCCTTTCGGACTGATTTACAATGAAAATGACGAGAGGAGGCGGTACAACTCTGTACGCTAACTCCATGAAAGTACGTATTTTGTCCTTTGAATTGTCATAATCTAATCACCATAAATATATTTTTACACTTTTCCGGAACTTGTCAACCATGTGTGTACACATCAGAATGTTTCCCTACGAGGGGAAATTGACGGACTAAATTGTCCCGGATATGGTTGACACATATTAAGCTAAGCCATATTCACAGAGACATGATGGGCGTATCAAAGATACAATAAATACAGAGCAACAGACATATAAGACAGTTGAATGAGGGAGAGACGAGGCAGAGAGAGGGGGAGAGACAGAGGAAAAGTACGTGGCTAAAGTAATGCAAATTGACTTGACGTGATACGATAAGGTCGCCCTCCCTCTCTCTGTCTCCATTTCCCAGTGTTTTTTTAATTCTACAGCTTTGTTTCTTCTTCCCCAGAGAGGGAGAACGAGAGTGGAGGAAAAAGGAGTTATGGTTCCCAGAGACCATGGATCCTTCTGGCTAACTCGCCTAGTTTCTCTCTCTCTCTCCATTCCTGCTTGATCGGGCCGCTAACATATTCTTACTGGAGAAAGCTGATTTAAATGTGAACCTCCAGTTTCATTCTCCCAAGTCGAGAGATAGATTAGCATCAGAATTCATGAGGACCTGCGTATATTAGGGGAATATTATCAATGGAAACTTGAAGTGGAGGAGGACGCGTTTTGACATTTATCTCCCCACAGCCCCTTACTCCATGTCTCCTCTGGCCCGCATCATCCTCATTATCATCTGATAATGCAATAATAAATGTGACGGAAAACTGAGAGGCATACCAATAATCCCATTTTCATGTCATCATTTCATCCCCTTCAACTTTCTTCTGCCCTGCCCAACTTTCTCTTCCTTTACCCTTTGAATTCCCCTTGTGGATCTAAGTTGAAATGAGAATCAAATGAGATATTTCTCATCTTTGAAATCCTTATCTGTCTTGCTCTTTCTACTGCAAATTGCATCCGTACATTTGGTAGGAATGAAGCGCAAATAATTTCCAATACAAGTTTATACCTCAGTCAGTTAATTCCTTGACTGAGAGGTACAGGGTCATGTGGGCGCGATAAAATAAACACGAGAGACTATTGATCCTACATGTTTGCAATTTCTGTGTTAAAACAATTGAGCAACTGACGTATACATAGACAGCCGAGAGGTGTGCGGCTCGTGCACGGGCCAGTGTAGACATCGCTTCAATTGTTTACCAATGAATATATGCCAGTGGCGAAATTGCGTTGTCTATTGGGAAATATTATGACATTTTCTCCCTACACTATAACATGCATCTGCAGGAGCTGAACAACTAGACCTCGTATTAGGCTAAAAACAGACAAGAAAGGTGGAGACTCTATAAGAATGAGAAAGCCTTGATGCTTCCTTTAGAGTGGGTGCAAATTCAATTCAATTCAATATTTCTATCCACAGAAATATAATACGTAAGAATAAAGGGGAGGGAAAATTCCAGCTTATCCTTCAGTTTGTGTCAGTAAGACGAAGACGAGGATGGCAATATTCTTGAAGAATTTCTCTATCCAGTTTCACCGCCCCCGGAAGCAAACGCTACTGAAAGCTTGAGGGGAAATCCCATAAAAGCACACATCCACATTTCTATTCACAGTATCTCCTCATCCAACTTCTCTTTTAACCTCCGACAATTATTTTGTGAGGAGAAGGAAATCCTACTTTGCCCCTGGCCATCATGTTGCAACATTCGTGAAGACAGGAGGAGGTGGAGAAGACGACGAGTGATAACATGTGTGTGATGTGTGCGCTCGAGCGTCAATGCGCCGAGAATTTACTCAAGCATAAATAGGAGACTCGTGCTGGGGCAAGGAGGCTCCTTTATTTGCTCTTTTTCAGAGGAGCAGATATAGAGCTTGCCGTTTAGATAAATTCAGGGAGCCATTAAGAAATTTAAGTACACTCATCCTTTCCACTCCCATTAAGTATGCACTAGTTTCCCGATTTTTTCAGCCGCTTAATTCACCGGAGCAGGGGATGGATGATAAGCCAGTATGAATGTCTGGTCACTAATGGCTACCTCCTTGCATCAACCCCCTAATGTTTCCAAATTTACGTCCTAAAAGCTCCTGATGACTTTTTCGGGTAAGGAGAGAATTTTTAGCCTCGTCTTTGCATTACCATTTAATTTCAACCTTGAAAATGGTTTTGGTTAGATGAACAAGTAAAAAAAACATTACGGAAATCTTATTTTACTACCTTCTGGAATTAAATCTCTTTGTAACTGCAACTCACCTCAGCTTCGTATCCACATGGTCCCAATCACCCAATACAATTTACAGACTATTAAATACTCGCACTTACCTAAATTTCCATACGAGTAATCACCATCACAAAACAACTGTTCTCATGGAAGCCAGTTTGGGATTTCCAAACTGAGTCAGAACATTATAATTGGAGAAAACATGAAGAATATGAAATGTCTTACCAGGTGAAAGTAGAGCATTTTGGCTGGACTTTTGAGTGGCCGGGGTAACGTGGGCTAACGAAGATGAAACGACCAGTGACTAATTTGTAGCTGGGCTTAGCTGGACTCTTCAGTACGTAAAATCCACAGCAAGATTGAGAAGATGATTCTTGCTCACTTGATATTCCAGTGATGTGCGAGTTGACCAGCTTTTCAGAGTCCGTGGTGGAGCAGCCTTTCCTCACCCAAGCTGCTTGGCTTTCAAAGTCAAAATGTTGATGAGAGTGAAAGAAGGGAAGGCGAGAGGAATTCGGTGGCGAGCGGCACAGCGAGTCAGACAAGACTCAATGAAATTTGGGCTTTTATATGGCATCCTTCTCGCTTGGCTGCAAGCATGGCAGCCTACACATATGGGGTGCCCATGACTCTTGTCCTATCTAAGGCTCCTAATGACGAACAAAGTGGTGTGTCTAAGTAAAGGATTCATCCACCAACCCCGCACTTCCTCTCCTACCATACGCTGACAAATTCAGCGGCATAGCAACTGCAACAAGTAGAAGTTATCCAGCTTGTTCTTCATTGATTCCGACGCCGACAAATATTGTATTAAGGCATTATAACATAAGACATTTGGAACAGAGATAAGTACAAGGACGTGCCATATTTCACCATCGTGGCTACAGTACTTTGGCTCAGTCAGAATGATTCACATGAAATGCTATTATAAAGCTATTATAGGTTCACATAGAAAGCGACGGCGATTTTAACAGCGACAGCGACAAATTTTTAGCGACTGCTATTTTAGTCGCTGTCGCTATCATGGTCGCTGAGTTTTTTTCGGGTTCAATTCACATAGATATAGCGATTCTTCTGGCGATTTGAATTGACAGTGCAATTTGTAAATCCAATAATTACACCAGACTGTAGTACACAGTAGGAGTTGAACAGACTTTGTTGGTGGTAGTTTCACCAAAGAAAAACCACCAACGGAAAAACTGCAGTCCAAAATTCACCAATTTACAAATGCACCAAAATATTATTCGCCAACCGGTGAAACTAATTCGCCAGGGGTGATAATCACCAATGTATATTAACATCAAGTACAGCTAGCACCAGGTTGAAATTCACCAAACAGTTTTTCATCAGTAGAAATAGCCCTGCTTTCCGTGAGGCATTCCACTTGTTCTACTGGCACTCGTCGCAGTTTTGTGAAAACCACTTGGGTTACACTAAAAAAAACTAACAGTGTTTACTTGTGATTAGACCGTGGATGCACAATTTATAGGCAAACACAAACCTAAGTTGATATTTGATTAATATTTTGATGAAGAATTCAGCTCAGCAAATTACTTATGCTGCCCATACTTGCTTACAATGATTACTCTGTGTAAACCCAGTGGTTACAATTGGATATTTCGCCTGTCGCGTAAAATAGCTTTGGACCTAAATGTGGCTGGTGATTAAAATGCTTGGAGCATTTAGGTTTTGGTGTTTTTGGCATTTGGGGCATTTGTACTTTGGTGAAAAAGGTGATGTGGGGATTTTCCCACTGGTGAAAAATATTTTGGTGAAATTCAGGATTGGTGATTTTTGGCCTGATGTTTTTCCGTTGGTGGTTTTTTTTTGGTGAAACTACCCGGCACCCCTTTATGACACCCCGAGCCTATCTAATTATAGATTTTGTACAATTTTTGGGATCATATTTGAATGAATATGCACGAATTCTTCAACTAGAATTTCCACCAAGTTTTCAAGTTTGAGTACCTTCGTTTTGCTACAAATTGAGATACTAGATGTGCTAAACACACAGTTTGTGTAAAAAAGATTGAATCTCTTAGATTTTCCACAATTCAAATGAAATTTACGGAAATATTCGCACCAAGAGCTCAGATTTCGAGAAATTAAAATTGTAGCCTATTTCTTGTGATGTTGCACATTTAACCTGTAACTGTTTATATTCGAATTCTACACTCAAAATAGCCTAGCCCCCAAAGGCGATGCAGCTCAAAGCATCGAATACTCAAAAACTCATAAAGCATAAGCAATGAATCAAATGACGTCATTCTCACTTCCAGTTAGATGAAATTTACGCGTGGAGTCATCACAGCGAAATCTGTAAAAATCATCCGTCAGGACATGGGATTTAATTTTGCATAAACGTCAGGATCCGACTTGAGTCGTCTTGACTGATCGTCCTAAAGCATGGGAGCATCTATGCCGGAATGCACTGTGAGCTAATCCTGTCTAGCTGTCAATTAGGTGATTTATTAAGCTAGACAATCACGCAGCCGAATTTCCGGTGATGGTGACTGAATGCTTACTATCGATTTGAACTGACTCGACCGCATTTTTGACCTCTGGTTATTCTTGTGTTGGAATCAAGGTGTGATCCATTGCTCTACTACTCGCTAGCTACCCCCTGCGGTAATAATTCTTTTCGAGGGAAACTGTGGGAGGAAGAGCGATGCGGGCAGCCGTTGAGCTCAATTGGACAAGACAATGAGCGGGTAGAGTGCGTTTCAAGAAGAATTACTCTAGTCATTGATCCAGTGAAAATTTAACAGGTTCACGGAGACTTATGCACGTGACAGTGCATTGTGAGGGACAACTTGGACTTGGTACATGGTCCCAGTTGTAACTTATACCCCAAACTCATCCTTGGCATGTTTTACATAATATCGAACTCACAGTCACAGCAGCCCGCTGGGTCAATATATCAAGGGCTTAATGCTGCATTTATGAAGCGCATCGCATCGTTAGTAAATGAAGAACGTTTGAATGAATAACTAAACGTATTTTCCTCATGACCCATGAGCTACGACGTGAACATTTGAATAGAAAAATTCAGATAGCCACTCTAGAGCTGGATGAGCATCTTGTAATCGACCCCGGTAGAACCTGAGACCCTTGTAAAAGCAGCCGGAAACAAGATTTTCGGTAAAGAGTGGAAAATAAATGAAAGTTGTCCCAGAGCTGCTCATGGCAAGGACGGTCTTCTGGGTCTTCTAAGCATTCGTGTATATGCATTCACAATGAGCAAGGCTCGTCCAGCCTTGGGTAAAAAGACTTGAAGACGCACTTTATGAGACAAGAGAACTCTTACGAAAACATTGATTTCATGCTTAATTTCTTCACACAATGAGTACATAAGGTCTTCGGTGCAACTTTATAAAATCAGCACACTCTCATCTCTGTCTCTTCTTCCTAGTGCCCATGCTCATCAACCCCCAAGAATACCTAAAAATAACAGGGGATATCAATCTCCCAGTAAAGTTGATTACAATGTACCTGTTTATAGAAGTCAAAGCGAATTGTTTGTTTCACGTTCTTTGTATCTTGTAGTAATGGGATTTCATCTATTGTTGCAGAATTTCCCCGCATTCCGCCGCAATATGTACAGGGTCCATTGTCGATTATGTCGTAACACCTCCCGTAGGGTTTATTATGTGGACTCGGTGCCAGCATTTTGTGGCAACTACATGCAAGGTCTTTGTCCTCTATGTATGTCCGCACAGTTAAATTCTTGGAATTCAGCAACTCTCGTGAATACAGATAAAATTTTAAAGGCCCAGCTTCTCAGACCATGACCATTGATCTGAGGATTCTAAAATCTCATGTTCTAGAATACATGAACTGCATTGCAAACCTTCACAAGCGATCATTTCACTGTAAAATAATCTCTGAAAACATATTATGACAACGTTTATCTCCAATAATAACAAACGTCACATCCACTGTTTACTCAGGATACAATATTGATGAGGGCGACGAAGGCCGGAACGTCATTCCACTGTTAGCTTCATAGTTCTGAAATTACCGTGTCATAACATGTCCACGTCCTGTCATAAAGCTACTTAGCATTCGGAGAAATGACAGCCTGTCGCACCACCTTGGCGCTCTTTTGCTCCACATATTAACCCATAATACATATTTCCGTATAACTCCCGAAGAAAGTTCCCATGACAGGTGAAAACTGTCCAAAGGAAGCCGGACCGGGTTGTATGTACATTGTGCGACATCTAGACAGCCCGAAAAAATTTCCACTGGAACGTGTCCCGCGAATATGTGAACGCAAAGCCTACCTAAGGGCAGGTGCCACTGGTGGGTGCTTGATGTCACCTCCGATGAACTCATGCACTTCAGGCTCATTTCTCTTTCTGCAATCCGCCTTGAAAATTAAATGTCTATAGTATACTTATTGTCGTCGTGTTCATCAATTCACTTGCTTAGCTGCACATCTTTAAACTGAAATATTCAATCTACACCGTAGAGCAAGGCATAACCGTAGGGTTCATTTTACTACAAGTTCGAAATGATGCTTTGATGTCCGTAAAGATATGTCGTCCACTGAACTTTGCCAAGTTAATTTTTTATCGATTTAAAATAGTACAAAATTGCAAGATTATTTCAGGTGAGCTAGGCAAGTTGAGTCAAGACTGCTTTCAGAATTTTCTGTGGCATTCTGGTCGTGCAAGTTCCAAAACATGATGTAGGTGTGATGCCCATCTGTGCACATTTACTCTATGGAAGAGCAAGCAAGCAAGGGTTTCTCCAGCCTCACCGGACCTGATTCCAGGAGCATATAAAGTGTGTTGTGTAGTGTAGTACGGCCCAGTGGGGGAAAAGAGGCTAAACTGGCGCCCGTCTGCATGTTAGTAGAGTCTGGAGTCGTCAGATGACAACACAAGTTGTTGGCCATAGTGTCGTCACAGCTGTGAGCTGGGCTATATGCCAGTTAGACGGGTCTAGTGCAGACTGACGTGAAGTATGTAGGGTTTGGGAAGTGCCGTCTCCTCTGTATGATTCAGCGATGACGTTTAAAATAATCTTGGAGGTGTTCTTTCGGTAAGTTAAAGTAAAAGTTAAACTAAATTTTGACTCAGTGGCGTCGGAACTTAATTTTGTGGAGTGGATGTTGGGATCCGGAGCTCGAAGGACTGGAAACTGGAAGGGATTTCGGTGGGATAATTTTCGAAAGCTAATTTGCCAGCCCACAGAGAGAGACAGTGGAGAGTGGGAGAGGAAGTTAAAAAGTGAATTTCTACACTTTCCAGCTATTATTCCAATTATTTCTCAGCAATAGCATCAGTGGGTATTGGTAGTGCTGAAGACTCTAATCCTTTTGTTACGGATTCCATGCCAAAGTCCTTAGAGGTGACGCCGGGTAATCCATTGCCACATCATGTTCCGACGCCCCTGTTCAATCATCAGCTTCCTCTTCCCAAGGACATGTCATAATGTTGATTGTGTCTATTTTTGCCGGGTCGGGCCGTAAAGCTCTAGAGAGTGACGGGACGGCGGACGGGGGGCATCCGGAGTAATGATAAGAGAAACTTAAAGTGATGGTTTGAGGTGCTGGGACAACAATGTGGAACATGATGTGCGACGTGATGCCGACGATTTCGGAAGACGGGATCACCCAGAGAAATTCCCAGTATGGAGGTGAGGATGCTAATTTCGAGCAACTCATGGTGTCCATGCTGGATGAGCGGGACAAGCTCATGGATAGCTTGCGAGAAACTCAAGAACGTCTTACCGAAACGGAGCAGAAACTCGGTGAAGTTCAGAAGGAGCGGGATTCGTTGCAGAGACAATTATCTGCTAGCCTTCCACAGGTAATTGTAAAGTCTATTGTAACATGAAATTAATTAGTCTAGTCTAGAAATTTTCTAAAGTTATTTGCCAACTGTGGGACGCTGACTACATCCGGTTCCTGTCAAGCTGTCATCAGTATTTTGTGTGTGTGTCTATGTATATGAGTATAGATGTATCTGTCAAGTTAATGAGAGAAGCATAAGATGTTCTTGTACATTTTGGAACAAGTCAAGTGTTTCCATGATACTTATGTCAATTCTGTTCTGTCCGTCATTCTTGAATGCTTCAGTTTTTACATGGTGGCTCTTGAAGCTAATGAATCAAGGAGGAAAAGCAAATGGTTCAAATCTTCTCCCTAGTCTCACTCTGTGTGCGCAATCAAAAAGGTCTTTTTCGGCAGATATCCTATAGAGGACTACCCCTCCTCGCTTTTACAGTTTTTGACACAGCCAGCAAGCGAGCAAGGAAGGAAGCAAAGCCAAGGAGACTATCTCTTCAGTCTCACATACAGACAGGCTTATATTGGACCGCCTGAATCCGCTATAGTTCCCGAATCAGAGGAGTAGGGAGAGAAACCACTCATGTAGCTTCCAGATTTGCTTTCCTTCACACACAGTTGGGTTGTGTCGTTGTGTGTATCTCGGTCCGACCCCGTGTGTGTGTGTGTGTGCGTGTGTGCATGTATGAAAGGGAAATTCTATAGTGACTTTCCTCGGGTTTAGTGCGTGTGTATTTGAGATGATGAGACGAGGCGGTCTCTAGTCTCTCTTTCACCCGCGCGCTCTCTCTCCCCAACTCTTTTTCACTTCTCTCTCTGCTATGTCAGTTCCCCGCCAGCGGCAGCTTTTCCTCCTTCTGCTCCTACTTGCTTGATATGTTCACGTTCGCACTTTCACCGGTAGGAAATCGGGGAAAATGCCATGCCCCAATCCATCCCGGCCCGAAATCCTTTTATGCCTTCATCTCACTTCATCCCTACAACCCTCAGTCGGATGCCAAACGCTGCTCTGGTCTGAAGTGTCACTTGACGGGTCCTGCCGCTCCACATCACGTGTTACTCGTGACTCAATATTTATTTCTGTTTTATTATGCGCCAACACACACACAAGCTTTTCTACATAATCCTTCAGTCAAACAAAATCTCGAGTTGAATGCACACGTGCTAGGGGTCTGTTGAATGTCGTCTTAGAGTTTGGTGAATGGAAGTTGGTAAAGAGTTTGAATGAGTGCTCAAGTGCTGCGGTGGCGAAAATGCCGAGTGTGACATCACTATTGGAAAATCACCACCCAAGTTTAAGTCCCATCCCGGGCAGTCCGGCCCACCTAGTGGGCAATGGGAACGCAGTGAATAATAATGGAAACAACAATAATGTGGCCATTAGTGGGATAAATGGGAAGTCGAACACGCCAAACTTTGATAATTTGGTCCTGTTGGCTCGTAACTTGCAAAGTAGTGTGACACAGCAGCAGCAGCAACAACAACAACAACTTTTGACGGTTCAGAATTATCAGCAGCAGTCACATCCTCATCATCAGCTTCGCTACACTGCTATAGTGAACCGACTGGCCAGTAGACCTAATGGAAACAATGTTTCGACAAGTGGGGGAGTTGGAGGGAATCAGCTGCAGCAGCCACAACAGCAGCAACAAAGCCTACTGTATCAGTATGGGGTGCTGAACAGAGACTACAACGGTGGTGGCGGGGTGAATAACATTAATTTGAATCATAATAATGGGAACAATGGGAGTCCTTCCCACCAAATCCACTACCATCGTCACTATAACAATCATCACCCACCACCGCATCATGCCCCCCACCACCATCACCCACCCCCCATAAATTCTAATGTAGCCTTTAAAAATTCAGTCGGGTGTAATTTGAACAACAATTTCACCGGTGAAATAGTAAGCAATAACAATGGAAATTCTACTGTTACGAGCCGAGGTTCTTCCTGTGGGATGGATCCATCCAACAGCATCATCAACAACAGCAACATCTCCGCCGGCAAGCATGTGAGTTTTTCCTTCGAGGAGGCACATAGAGAAAGCCAAAAAATTATAGGATATGATTGATTTCCCATTTCTTTCCTCGCTCACCTTGTACTTAATTTATAGTATGATGTGCTGCTGCTCCGAGTTAAAGCAATCCCTTGAAAATACCTCGACTGTAATTCAACAATCACTTTTGATATTTATACCTCGGAATAGCTTTCCTCCGCCACGTGGAATTCACGTTTTCTTGGCGTATTCCATCGAGTATGGTGTGTATGCTGCCGAAAACTTATCTGTTTCCTTCGCTACATAAACCAACCAGTTTTAAATTTGTCTTGTGAAGTACAGACTACTCCAGGGGTGAACATGGATGGATCTTGATATCATCACATGGCGAGGCTATGTGAATTTGTGGAGAAAGTTAATAAAAATTCCGTCTTACAAACACACATCCAGCTGCGTGTGCTCCCAAGTTTCCCAGTATGAAAAGATGGATAGAGTGAGAGTGAGATACCACCAAACTCATGCTGGTGGCTGGAAAGGCCTGAGTCGAGTTTTTCTAAAGCGAGTCCAAGTCTCATCGTCGCTTCACTGCACAAACAGTCAAGTTTGTGGAACTGTACGTGTGATTGTAGTTAGCGGGCTATCAGGGGGTTTTTCTCTGTGGTTCAACAAACTTGCACTTTATCAAAACTCAGTGGAGCGAGATGGTTTAGAGCTTCACTGTATATACTACATATAAGCTTTTGCCACTACTGCGTTTGTGTGCGCGTGAAAGAAGGTGGCGAAAGTTAGAACAAGAGAATGAGAGAGAGAGAGAGAGAGAGAGACTGTTAATGCATCTATGAAATGATCCTGCTCATGGCGGGTTAGGTAGGTAGGCAGAAAGGGATGAAGGAGTATACAAGACACTGGTGTAATAGCAACCAAGCATGTGGCTTTTGTAATGTTAGTTTGAAAAGCATTGTTTTCATGGAAAAACTTGTGTGAAAGACAGAGAAAGAGAGAGAGAGTAGATGTGAGAAGCTAAGACGATTCTTGTGAAAACGTTGAAATTTTCTCCTCAATCCCACACACACATTGAGACACCGCACATTGTATGTGTGTATGGAGTAAATGACGCTAGATTAACTTGCGTGTTGTTATTACAGCAGAGTGTGTATATATGAGCCAATGGCCTTGTTTTTCTCCCTTGCCAGTGCTTCTTCTCCGCCTCCGCCTCCTGTACTTCTCTCGCACATATGATGAGGGCAAATAGTACAGCTTACCGGAAATAATGTTATTTTTCATTTGAGACTGATGTGAAAGTTAGTTACTACTGGTGGCTGTCAAGTTGCGGAAGTAAATAATATGGGTGCTCTACGGGAGGCTGTGCCTTTGGTATGTGACTCTGTAGTGGTTTGCTATTTTCCACACGAGTAGTAGTACAACGCACTTACACAAGCATATACAGTGTCTGTGTGGGTGTGTGTTTGTGTGTGCTGATGGGGAAATGGAGATTACATGGAATGTATCTAATGTTAGCTAACTTTCACACTGGAATTTCCCTACTACATGTATTTATGTGAGCTTGACTTGACTCACTCCGTTCGCGTCTGCCTGTAGGGCTGAGCTTGGGAGAGGAAATGAGTTTAGTTTGTATGGAGCCTTAGACACACAGACTGAGGGAGAGAGACTACGACGAAGGGAGATGAAAAGCACGGCTGAAGAGTTCTTACAGATGTCAAATTTCGCAGAGTAGTCAACTTCGGCTCAGAGTCACAGTGTAAATACTTGATGGTAGCGTGTGTGTGTGTGCGCACTGGTTATTTTTCCTTTCAACAACCTCACTCGGTTCTTATCCTTCCCCCTTACCTCTCGTGTTTCTTATAGCTGTCCAGAGCAGGAGAATGAGAGAGAGAGAGAGAGTGACGGTGACCAAGAAGCCATAAGAGTCAACCATATGACTCTATATGCGGTCAGTGCGGGGAAAGAATGTGAAAAGGTTTGGTCAAAGCAGGAAGAGGAATCCTGAGGAGGGAAGGAGGTGTGTGTGTGTGGAGTAGTCAGAAATGACCAAGAAGAATTTATGTGTATGTAATAGCCGTATGACTAGTGGGTACTGTACTGTGTTTACAATCTATGAAAATGCATTACATTGGCAACGTTTATGTGTGACTCGTGGCGGGGCAAGAGGGCGTGAACTATAGCTGCTTTTTTCCACGCAGCCTTTGTGTCTTCTTGTTTCATGTGTGAGCCAAAGGTTTTTTCATTAAGTCTGCGTTACTCTGTATGTGTGTGTGTATGTGTTGTATCCTTGTGTGACTTAGATGCACATGGTGGCAATAGAATAAGACGTTCTTTTGCTCCCTACGCTTTCTCTTGCTCTCACTCTCTTTCACACACACACACACACATACTCTCACTCCTCCATAGAGTTCATTCCTTTTATTCCTACAGTTTCAAAGTTTGCTCTGCTGCTGCAAAAGGGTTCGCCCTTTCATTGAGTATGTATGTGTCTGCTCGGAATCTTTATGTACATGTGTGCATAGTGCTAACAACAGCTCGGCATGACGCGTTGATTAATTTGAGGTTTAAATTACAACTTTTTGCAGCTGAGGAGCCCTCCGACTTCTGTGTGTTCCCAGTAATTTTTCTAACTCAACCAACTATATAGGGTTCCGACATGCACAGATCAAGACTTGCATATTCTAACGCGTACATACAGACGCACACACGCGTACGATGCCGCGAACTCTCCCTCTCTTTCTCTTTTCTACTTCGCTTTTCATAGTATTTTAATTTCAAAGAGAACTAAAGGAGCATTTGTGAGAGTCTTTAGTACGGAAACTTCCCTTCAGAATTTTAGGGAGACAGCTATTGTTGTTGTTCTGCTGCTGACTGCGACGGAGACATGGCCTCGGCCAGACATTTTTCTATCGAGGTTACTTGCTTAAATGACGGCGGAAGGTAATATCCATATCGTGCGGCAGAGTGGTGATGGGAGTAAGTATACTATCCTTCGGTTGTGTCGTATAACATAAGGTTTTCGGAACATGGTGATGGGTTTTCATATTTTTTAGTATTCACCTCAAGACGGCTCGTATAGTTGTCGGCTACATGAATGTACACACACACACAGGCGGACACACTCAGGACGCCAAAGAAGGGATAGATGGATGGATGAAGAAGTGAATAGAAGCGTGTTGATATGAAGACTTGTACACGTGTATGTGTTAGTTGGATGGTGTGGTAGATGTGTGGAATCTTTGATATGCTCATCTTGTGTGTGTAACAGTACTTCACTACTTGAATGTGTCCCAGCCCCAGCAAAACATACAGACACGCACACATACATTCTGTATCGATTTCCACGTAAAAATAGATACTGTCAAAATTCTCCTAGCAAATTTTTCCTTTGAGCAACAAAAGGACCAGTGTGAGTCTCTTAACAATTCCTCTGTTCTGAAGAACCAGCTCAGCTCCTTCGCCGCCGTCATCATCTTTCATTTTTGTGGCGTGTGACAAGCGGATTGGTGGCGGTGGTGACGGTGTGAGTCTGTGGTCTGTGTGTGTTTAGGGAATAGATTGAGTCGGGACTGTTATGTTTGAATTATACAAATCATAAACGTAAATAGAAAGCTGATGATGATGCCTCTGTCCTCTCCTCTGTCCATGTTCACCAGAAGGCGAAAGGGAATATTCCATATTTGAATCTCTTTGCCGTTGAATCCCTGTGATCAAGTGTATTATTTTAATCATATTTCTCCGTATGGTGTCTTGGAGTAGGAGCTGGTAGGGAGGCTATCAGTTTATTTTGTGTGTGTGTGTGTCTGTGTGTGTGTGTGTGTGTGTGTGTGTGAGTTGGATTCACTACTTTCTAATGGTCGTTTGCTCGTGAGCAGAACAGATGTGTGGTATTGAAACGTCATCCGTATTTAATAATGTGTGAGTTTGGACACAGCATGAGGGATACGTAGAGGAGGACGAGGACGAAAGAGACACTGAGGGAATGAGCGAAGCCTTGACCTAATCTCAATGAAAGTATCCGCTTGGTTATGCTGGAATTGAAATTCAGTTGTTATTCCGATCCCCTGTGGTGGTTTCTCTCGTCAGGCCTTCTCCTGTTCCCCTCCATATTTCCACTCTCACTCATATCTAAAAAAAAAAAAAAAAGGTGAAGGCGCATAAGAGACGGAGGAGAGTTTTGAGTGGAGAGAACTTGGAGGGGAAAAGGCAGAGAGAAGGAGTCATCATCATCCTATACGTTACATTTCACATTTGAGTCCTCGTCGTCGTCTATCATGCACTAATGCACAGAGGAGGGCTTTCTTCTTCTTCTTGTTGTTTAGAGTGAAATGACATCCGTCCACCACTCGTTTCCATTAGAAGTAATAGCAGTTTGCTCCCACTGCGTCCGTATAAAAGCTCAACATGTTGGATGCATAGTAGGTGTTGTATGTTTGTACATGTGAGGAAACTGTGTGTGTTTGTGTGCGTATAGGTATGCGTGTGCGAGGGACATTATGTAGCCGGAAAATGCTCAAGCTGGTCATGTGGATGGGAACAGAAGGGTGGAAGAGGAGAAAAAAAAATGAATACTGATGTTTCTTTTCTTGCCATCTTGTAATATGTGGGAAGCTTAAGGGAGGAGGGGAGGGGAAACAAGAAGGTTTTTTTTATCTACCTCTGGGATTGCAGTTTGGATAATTGAAGGGAAATCCCAGGTTTTTTCTATGGCATTCCATCATGAAGGGTTTTAAGGCGTTAGTGTATAGGGGACACTTTCCCCATTAAATCACGCTGCCTTGTGTCACTTGTGTGAGGATGAAGGGAGAATTTGTCAGCTGTATTCAAAAGATGTGAAGAAAGGAGTGTGTATGTGTATTTAATGTCTTGTTCCTTCTTACGCTGCCACATCCTCGTCATCCTTCTCGCTACTTACACCATACGCTGCTCCCGCTTTAAGTTTAATTTGCAAATCCCGTCCTGACTAATTGGATGCGAGTTTGTTGAGTGGAAATTTCTTTCCCCTTTCCTTCCTTCCGTCTTCATTCATCTTTCTATATGTATGTACGTACGTGTGTGTGTGCGTGAGTGTGTGTTTGTGTCTGTGTGTGTGTAGATTTGACTACAGAGAGAGTTATCTTTGCCCAGATCTCTTCCTTCATGGTCCTCTTATGCTTGTTCATATCCCATCTAAGGATCATGATGGTCGGTGGGTGGGTTATATGCGTCTAATACGAAGATGTCGGGCATAAGTTTGAACAAAGTTGTGGGATAATGTGAGGGAGTATGCAAATTTTTGTCGCTGGATTGAATATTTAAGCAGCTAGGGTCCCTTATTTCATTTGCGAAGACGGAAGAGACGAAGAAGAAATGGAAGTAGGAAAAAACGAAGAGTGTGAGTGAGTGAGTGAGAGTGTGTGTGGAAAAGTAAGTGGTTAAATCTATCCGTCGTGATTTCCCTCTCTCATTCCCATCTTATGGGGATTTAAAATGACGTTATTGACGTTGGTTCCTTCTCCTTCCTTCCTTCCTTTCCACCGCCACCACCACCACATGATGGTGAATTTTTCTTGGCACTCATCCTGTCCATACAGCCAGCCGTATAGAGATAAGGAGAAAGTAGTTTTCGCAATCTCCTTAGCCACCGCACTACTGTAGTATATGCATGTGACTATGAGGTCGCCATAACAATGGTTTGTCAACCTGCTCTTCCAGCTGTGGATGTGTATGTACGTAGTGAGTTTCGTTAAGGCAACTCTCGTACTATCGCAGTAAAGCTGGTCTTAATGACGAGCTGGAGGCTACAGTGCAGTTTGACATGTCTGTGGTCGTTCTCCAGTGATTCATTTGGAAGACGGATAGAAGGAGGAGAGTATATAGGAGAAGAAGAAGCTTATTTGGATCCCGACTGACTGTATGGGTGCGTATGACTGTGCACATGAAAGTGGATGGTGCGAGAGGGGCTTGCATGTGCTGGTCATCAAAAATGAGTGCGTCCGGGCGAGTGATATTGAGTGAGGGGTGAGAGGCGAAGAAAGGAAGTAGAAGGTAGTGGGATGGAGAGGGAGAGAGAGAACAATGCATATAGAAAGTAAATGCGTCAGTTGGTTGGTTGGGACGCGATTTAACATTGAAATTTCCCTAGTTGATGGGATCACGGACTTTGGGATACAATGTGGCGGTTGTGTGAATGAGCTTTTATTCTTGTTTCACTGTGATGAGTAAGTTAGGGCTGAGCTAATGGTTGGGATGTGATTGTGCAAGTTTGTGAGCTAATACGAGACAAGATTTAATTAAAGCCGCGTTTCACTTCATGAGTTTTACTATCATTTCCCACTCTGTTCTTGTTATGGTTACTCTGCTGGGACTTGTTTTAGTGGACTTGCACACTGCACTGTGGGAGTGAGCGTAAGAGAGTGATGGAAGTTGGATAAAATAAAGGGCCGGGGATATTATTCGCTCTGATGCGTGGAAGGATTAGACATTAGAATTTGGAAATGGTATAGTGCATGTCTGTGCGCGGTCGTATGTGTGGGGACTGATTTGTGTTTGTATGGATGGGTGTGTGTGAGCATTCTTGAAAGTAGTGGATGTCTGTGTAGCAAGTTAGAAGGAAGAGTATATGTGGAATCTTTCAATGTAAAGAGCTCAATGTTGATGTTGTTGTTGTTGGTTGAAAAGCGGCGGAGCGGAAGGAGTATAGAAATGGAATGAACATGCTCTTGTAGGAACTGAGCTACTCATTCGGCTGGATCCGTGTTTGTGTTTGTGCACGCCTGGAATGGATGAGAGAGGGAGTGTGGAAGACATATGCAGTGGTGATTAGCAATTACGTTCGTTTGGTGCGGAGGAAGTAATCGAGGAGGCTAATTAGAGTGAGTTAAAAGCGCCATAGGGCATGAGAGTGGAGAAAATTGAGTGAGCATGTGATTGGATGTATGTGTGTGTGTCTGTATGGATTTGATGAAGGATTATTTATTTCCTGGTAAAAGTGAGTATGTTATTTTGCATGTGTTATGCTATTAATGCTACGGCTGTTGCTAATGTGGATGATTAGTGGACGAGGAGGAGGAGGACAGTTGGTGGTGGCAGCTTTGGAAGAAGAGGAGGAGGAGGATGCACTTTATGTGTGAATGATAAATGCAGGGAAGGACGGGGGGCTATGGAGTTTCCACACGGTTCTTTCTGTTGGGGTAGTGAGCCGTTGTTGGAACAGATGATGGTGATCATCATGTCTTATGGGCATGCATAGTGGGTGTGCTGCCGAGTATTTATTTTGACTACATAAGGTGATAGCGGAGTGGATTAGTCACTTGGGATTCTCTCTCACACGCAGTAGTGTAAGAGCAGTGTATGTGCTTTCTGAACAGTTTGTGTTTGCAGGATTTTGTATGTGTGCGTTGAATGGTATAGGTTTTAAAGGGACGAGGAGTTCTAAGTTGTGACGACTGACTATGTACATCTACATATATATGCATGGAAAAGTGCCGGTAGCCAGGAAACATGTGGCAATTTTACAGCAACTTTCCCCCGTGACTTTCATTTTGTTCTTGTGTGTGTGTTTGACTGGAGAAGGCCATAGGAGGAAATACCGTTAGATGTGCCACACGCTCACTTTCCCTCTTGCTCGCTCTTTGTTGTTGTGAGAGCGGAGGAGGAGAGGAGTGCATACGGATGCAATTTTCGCCTCGGATTTGTTCCAGACTACACGCCTTCCCTTCAGTAATCATAGATCCCGGATTCTCCTTTTCCCTCGTCCTCCAAGTGCATATCAATCCCCATGCTATTTCACGCTCAATGCTATAACTCTCTCTCCCTTCTCCCTTCCCATAGGATAATTCGGTTAATTTCCCACTGTTTTCTCCTGAAGCCAACCGTACTTCCTGAGGGGAAAGCAGGAAGATCCCAGTGGAATCTGAATGTGTGTGTAACTTGCGCGCACGTGTGTGTGTGTGTAGCTTTGAATAATTCTCTGTTGAACACACACACTGACTGCAGTGCTACACTGGCTGCTTGAGTGCCAACCGCCCACTTAAAGTAGCTTTGGACATTTTAAATGACCTTGTCCCCCATTGAGGGGGAAGAGCCGCTTGGGAGATTACTTTCACGGCTGCTACTACTACTCCACCTCCTCCTCCTCCTCCTTCCGTCTACTTACTCATACTGCCAGAAAGGGAAAGCATCAATGTGTCCGCCACTAGGGACTTTTGGACTAATAATTTATGAAGCTCCCTAAAATATGACTTGTTTAATGGCAGAATTTCTTCCTTCAGTGCAGTCAAGCCTAAGCTTTATAATGGGTCTATGCATTGCTGGCAAGGACGCACGCACATGTTGTAGGAGGCAATAATAGCTGACATTAAGAGGATGGGAAAACAACGTGAAGATGTGGAAGGGACATCATAATTTCCCTTTGTACTCAATTTAACTCTTGAAAGAGAGAGAGAGAGAGAGAGAGAGAGAGAAGAGGGATATCGGAGACAATTTTGAAGGGTGAGGGTGCGTGGTGTGGTGGCTTTGAACCTTTGTACGGAGCGAAATTGGTAGGCTTTGACTGACTTGGAGTTAGTTTGGGCGTAAATGTATGTGTGTGTTTGCGTGGAGAAGGAGTTTGATCCTCGGACAAGCGGCGGACATCCTTTATTGAGGCTGTGATTGGAAATTAATTAAAGCCTCGGATGTCTCTGTGAACTAACTACAAAGGACGACCGGAAGGATGGCTTGTTGTAGTAGTAAAGCCTTTTAATCCGCCCGATATTCTCCAAGTAGTTGTGTGGGGATTGTCTTACAGCCAGCAAAGTTACCTTTCGCAGAAGGCATCTCAAACTGTGCACAGTGAAGGGAAATGTTCGTGTGTGCGTGTGTGTGTGTGTGTATGTATATGCATGCAGGGTTTTTTTTCTAGCTCTCAAGGGGATTCCTAATGTAGAGTGAATGCAAAGCTAAGGGAGAATCAAATGCCTTTTCCTTCGTCGTATAGCCGTCGTCGTCTTTTTCTGCTTATTTTTCTTTCTGTTCGTTCGTCGTGAGAGGAAAAGAAAGGACGGGAAAAGAAAATGGGGGCATTAATGCGTAGACATGGTAAGGAAGCAATAGATAGAAGGTATAGGATTTTTCCTATTTTATGTTCTTGCTTTCTTTCCACAGCTCCACGTGTTCCATTTGAGAAGAGTGAATTTTGCCATTTAAGAGTTGTGTAGCGTGGACTATGAAGCTTTAAGTTGATGAGAAGCTTAGCTTCCGTCATGTATGTATACAAGAAGATGGTCTGAGAAGGCAGGGCTGCATGTACGGGGTAGCTAGAGAGTTTAGTATCAGTTGAAATGGACTGATGAAGGGGAGAAGGTAAAGCTGTAGAGAGGGACAGAGAACAGGTGAGGAAATGATGAGGTTGGAAAAAAGGAACATGTGAAGACAAGGGAAGGAATGTGTTTCACTTGCTTCTTTCACTCGTCGTGTAACAAATAAGAAGCGGATGGGCACTCAATTGGAACACTCGCTAGGGATGTAAAAGGATGAGGACGGGGATAGGGAGAGACTTGTTTGAACCCTTCCTGTGTTTACCTTGGCTAACTTCCCCTCGAGCAAATCCTTTTGAATGATTCTACTGTACTTACTGGAAAGAAGAAGTAACGGAAGAGAGTTGATGGAACAGCCCCGCACTTCTTTGCATTACACGATTTGAATGCATGAAATTCTACCTGACATCATCACATCCCAACAAAACATATATAGACTGGGAAAATAATGTAAGAGTGATGGAGTCAGCAGAAATCCCTTGTTTCTTTTGAGATTCAGCGTTATGCCGAATTTAGAGTAATCACTTACTGTAAACTTTCTGTTGGGAAAAGGCGCGTTAACCATGATTTTGAATTTATAGTTGCCGCAGTAACGTATGCGCTTAGTACGCGCTTCACTTCAGTTTCACTTCCCTCCAACACTTCACTTTACGCCATCAATTTGAACTCCAAATTCGGCATTATTCAGTAAAAAGTTTGTAGTTTATACTCCGTCGTCTTCGTCAACGGTTCTTAACTTTTTTGTACTACACACATACACACACACACCCCTCCTGTTTATTCGCACAAATTCTCAAGCTGGTTGGAATGTATGAAAAATAAAGTAATATGATCCCGCTTTTAGCGTCTTCGCTTCACGCTCCCCGCTTCCCTCTGCTGCTGGCCTATCCAAATGCAGGATAATTTTCAACAGGTATCAACCACTGCGTGAGTTAGCTAGTAGATTCATGCATTTTAATCCGCTATTTTTTTCTATCCACTCGTCCTCTTCTTCTTAATTATGTACAGAAGGGGAAAGTTAGGGAGGGAGGAAGTAGAGGATGTGAATAATTTCCAACTTATTATGATAGTTTTTGAGTGATAAATTTGAAATTGTTGCCAGCCAGTAGTAGGATGGAGAGAAGTAGAAGTGGGTAATTTGACGGGGGTTATTATTGAATCTGTCTGTCAGCCAGCCCTGTGTGCGTATGGAGAATGAACTCAACGTCTGCCTTTCCTTATTGTGCACGCTTGTCATGCTGTGAGGATAACTTTGTTCTTGGCCGTGTGCTAAAAGCACGGCATAAACTTTAGAAAGTTTACTTGACAATAAAATAGATGTTCTTTCCAGTCTATATGCCTGTGTAAGTTTTGAAAAAGGTCAAGTCGTGAAAGTGTTGGCGGGAGGTGTAGGCGCGTTTGCGGATTATGTGGATGGGGCTGTATATGTTTTTGTATGTAATTTTGATTGCGTTTGTGTACATTTGTGCATTTTGTTTGTCCGTAGCTCTTTGCTCTTTGTTGTTGGAGGAGAAAGCAGTGTATGTGTATGGATGCAAGGCTAATTTAACAAGCTGTGTGAGAAAGGCATTAGGAGAGGAAAAAGCAGAGTATGGTGGAGATAGAAAGAGCAGGATGAGGATGATTAGGGAGGAAGATGGAGTGGCTCTGTGTATAGTGCGATTAAATTGCTCTGTGAGGCTGAAATAATGAAGTGGCAGAGTAAATCTGAGGAGTCAGTGGCGTGAAATTTGTTGAAAACTATGAGGGAATACTCTGTGTGTAGCAGGGGGAGGCGGAAATGTTGTTGTATACTTATCTATCTATGTACTAGCTATACATTTACCATTATTAAAAAAAGTGGTCAACAGCATCTTCTCCGAAATCACTGGACCGATTGTAATGTTCAGTACCTCATTTGAAAGGTAAAAAGTTGGGACTCTGGCATGTCCGGAGTCCGGATCCAATTTTCGGATCAAAACACTTGATCAATAACGAAAATGGACTATTTTTAATTTATTGAGCCTAATCTGGTCCTATGTGGCTCATCAAAAGAAATGCAGTTCTCTCCTGAGCAAGAATTTGAAAGTTTTAATTAACTAACCAGATTATATGAGGCGTCCGGAACAGGCGAGCTCGACTAGTAGCAAATATTGACCATGTATATAATATGAACAGAGTTAAGCCCCGGGGCAGGATGTTTGTTCAGAATTGGTGGGTTCGATCACCGAATATAGAAAAGGAAATGATGATGATGGTTGGTGGTGCGGAGGAAATTTTTGTTTTTCGCGCTAGATGGTATGTGATGAAATTCTTGGGGAAAAAGTTGTAATATGATCATGTGTGAGTGTATCTTTAGTGCTCTGTTTGTCTGTGTGTAAGTAGCGGTATGGATGCAAAAGGAAGAATGAACGTATTGGCTGTGGATGACTCTGTCTGTGTGCGCGTTGAGGAAGTGAGCGAAAGTAGCTACTCTGGTGGTGGAGTTTTGTAGAAGAAAGAGAGGGAGAGAGAGAGAGAGATCTTTATGTGTGCGGGAGCAGTTGAAGCACTCACATTTTTCTCAAGATGCTGCTGTGTAACTTCCTTAGGGACACGTAGGTACGTGCAGTGTTACATTACTGTGGAAAGTAATTGGATTCCATTGGACTTGGAAAAAGGATGTGAATGTATGGGTCTGCGGATGTCGGCTGGATCCGGGGTAATAATTGCACTTTATGATCCTCATTTGCTCAAGCGTATGTATTTGAGAGGAGTAAGGAACTAGGGGTCCCTTTGCCTCACTCACTGACAGACTTACTCACGATTCTCTCACATGACTGCCTAAGGAGAGGCAAGAAGTTGTTGGAGAAGGTGGGCTGTTCTACTATGCCATCACTTGGCTGTATAGTATTAGTTCCTTTCGCAACATCTTCTCAAGTTATTCCCCATCATCCTGATTATCATTCATGCTGCGGTGGCTGTATGCTGAAATGAAGCTATGGAGTGTTACATGCAGCAAGACTGAAGAAGCTGTTAACCGCATGACCGTCTGTCTCCCTTAATTCTCTCGTTCTATAGCGTAGCTCTTCTCGCACAATGAATAATAATAATAATAATCGCCGGACGAACTTGCTCCATTTTATTACACCGAAGAGTGACCTACATTTCTGGCTATCACGTCACCGTCCTCCTCATCCTTCTCCACCACCTTCACAGTATCAGAAGTCCAGTCGAGTATAATTAGTGTCAGTTGGTGAATAAATATGGATGATGAGGAGTCCAAAGTCCAGCTAGTATTCTAATCAGTGGTTGTGCCAAGCTGCTGATTCGCCATTTAATCTACCTAAATATTGACATTGGCTAATTTGATCGTGAAAAGGAGGAGAAGGTGGAAAACTGGCGGCTATATGCTTCTGACTTTGGGACCGACTTCGTTAGAGGCCAGTTTATTGGCTGCTGGAGCTGTATGTATGTACACGGGAGAGCTGTGAAGAATCTCCAGATGCTAAAGGGAAGATTGCATTGTAAATGTGGCCGAGTTTTAAATTAATAATGACGACCGGCTCCGGTGGGGAATGAAGGGATTGAGCTTGTCTTGTTCCGTCCCTCCTTACCTCGGGCATGATAGAACCGGATGGGCTTTACTTACACTCCTGAGCAATATTGTGTAATGGTAGCTACTACTGTGTGTAAGGGGAAATCGATGTTGTTACTAGTGACCTGGAGATGATCCGAAAGGGGATTGGAGAAGCCGGAGCCCCAGCGTTGTGACCGGAAATCGTGAAAGAATGAAATGTACTACATGGATGGGGTTAGCTAGGTAGTTTAGACAGAAGAAGAGGAAGGAAGAGATGGTATTGAGCTATTGATTGGCTGCTGAAGGATGTGTATATAGAGGAGGATGGATGCTGAAGGACATGACGAAGGAAGTAAATCCGCCTCAAGTAAAGAGCTCTCCATGACTGGAATATTTAAATTGACAAGTGGTAACTGTTGAGGAATTTCAAGTGAGCTGGTTGGAAGTGCATTAAGAAATTACGCTGCTGTGGCCTTATAGCTATACATGGGCGCATGCACTACTCTGGGATAGCTAAATTAGAGAGGGTGGGTGCATGTGAAGGGGTGGGGTGATGTACGTGAGGAATTTTCTTTGCTGAGTCAATGAATGGGCGGTGAATGTCTTTTCTTTTCTGTGAAGAGGCCAACATTGTGGTGACTGGGATGGTAGTAGTATGTAGTAGTGGTGAATTAGGTTCATCCTTGGACCATGGTCAGGTGATTTACGGTTGAGAGTTGTGCAGCTGCTGGTGTTTTCATGGTCGTGTCTTTTTTTGTTCGTGTGTGTGTGTGTGTGTATATATACGGGTGGGATGAAGGAAGCGGATGATCTGCTGGCTCATAAACCCTTTTTGCTTCGGAGCTGGTCTGCGTGTTTGTCTGTTGATAACTACACAGGGGGAAAGTATGATGACCGTACGTGTTGTAGTGTACAACCATGCAGTTCATCATGTTGACTGGTGTAAGTATGTGTGTGTGTGTGTGTGTGTGTGTGTGTGCGTGTTTTTGGGGATGCATGTTAGGGATTTTGAGTGGACGGGACGGTCATAAAAGAGCGGGCGAGAGGAAGACACATGGAGAGTGCTAGAGAAAGTGTCGGTTTGACTTGTGGACATTTTTTATGAAGCTCTCCGTGGGAGAGTTATTGGTGGTGGACGTGTGTGTATGTGTGTGATATTTGGTAGGGAGAGTATGAGGACATTGTGTGAGAGAGCGTGGGAAAAGTGTGACTTGTTGAAAAGGCGTGTCAGGGAATGAAGTGATGGCGGTCATAATAGGAAAATGATTGCCACAATTCAAAGTTAATGCTCCTCCTGCCAATCCGCTCGTCCTCTTGATAAACTGATTTGGAGACGACAAAAAGATTGTCATAATTGACTCCTATGGTTCTGATTGTTAGTAAGAAAGTGCTCCAACAATTGCAACTGGGGATTCTATAGTTGAAGGAGGGTTTGAGGACGATGACGACGACGAGGGCTGTTCTCATACATGTCATCGCTGGATGATGTGACTGATTTTTCTCTATATATTCTGCTGGCGTGTGTGTGTGAGGTGAAGCGAAGGCTGATGTGGCCTTGTAGAATGTGAGGACTGTAGAGAGAAAGAGCGGGGACGACGACGATGATGATGCTTTGCCATTGGGGAAGGAGGATGAATTATTTTTCGATTTGATTTTCAAGTTGGTTCAAGATTACACATGTCACTCAGAGAATTCCATGCGTCGTCTTGATTTCTGATGAGCCAGAGCAAGGAAGAGAAAGTGAAGGAGAAAGCATGAAGTGGTTCCAGCTACTACAACTACACTGCAGTATGGCTCAAGGAAGTCCCATTTGTAATGACTGTTAGACCTTCCTACCTGCACCCATTCTTCTCTTTCTGTGGCTGCTGGAATCTCATTAGGAATGGGAATAAAGATTGAATAATTATTCGCGGGATCCTTGACAGGGTGAATTCATTAGAGAGTATGGGAAAGAGCTTGCTTTTATTTCCCTGATTAAGCTGTCCTTCCTGGTCCTTATGGGTCTTTTCATTTGTGAGTGTGTGTGTGTGTGTCCTATATAGTCAGTTCTTTTGTGTAGAGTAAGTGGGGAATAAGGAATTGGACGAGGTGAACGTGTGTGTGTGTGTGTGTGCGTGTGGGGAGGGAAAAGTATTTTTCTCAAGTTGTCGTTCAAGATTCCACTTGAGGGTTGACTTATTTGTGTGTATGTGCGAGTGTGTATGGTCTGTCTATAGCTTATCTCTGTATAAAATGTACGTGAGGAGTGAATAAAAAGAGTTGGAGACATACCTGGAAACACCTTCGTAATTTGGGGGAAGGATTTTAGAGGAAGACCAAATCCGAAATTGAAGACGATGGGAAGTTTTTTTTGGTGGTGACATTGAACCGGATGGGGTGTGGAATTTGGCATTTATATAGAGACGGAGTGTTGACGTATTGTATACAGGTAGTTGGTATTTGCTCGTATGCTGAGTCGGTGATGAGGAGAAAAAGCCGGTTGGTGAAGTTGCAGCTGCGGAGTTGCAAGTATAGGCGAGCTATGTAGTACGAGCATGAACTTTGGGACAAATGGCTACAAAAAGCTTGTCAAATTGTATGAAGAGATCCCATAGGTTATATTCCTAGTTGTCCTTACTACTCTTCCCCTTGGAAAGGTATGGTGTGGGGAGGTTTGTCTAAGCTACCACGTAGCTACCAGGGATTCTGAGCTGAGCCGAGTTTTTTCCTAAGGTTGCTCAAGAAGACATACGGATACAGGGAGTAAAGAGTGCAGTTGGACTTCGTGTGTATGTATGTGTATGTGTGTTATCAGAGAGAAATTTTAGAAATCGAGAATGCAAGCATGCGTGGTTTCATGTGAAGAGAAAGATTGTGAGTGAAAGCACAAGTTTCCGGCTCCCGTTTTGCAATGGGATGGAGAGGAGAACGAGAAAGAGAGAGAGAGAAAAGGTGCTTTCTTGAGTTCATTCCGTGACGTAAACATAGATTCATCCCTGAGTGGAGCAGGACATGTACAGTCACACAGGGCTCAAGTGTGTAATGGTACAGTGCTCCAGGGTGCCTGTCTTTTAAGCGGACACAAGGAGTACTCGGCTGGTACAGAAGTCAGTCAAGCCGCCGAATGAGAGGAACAAGTGAGTAAGTGTTAGTCTGTATGTGAGCTGTGGTGGAAATGTAAAAGGCAGTAGTGGTTTTGGCGTCGTCGTCCTTGTTGTTGCTACTGCCATTGCTCGTGATGACAGTATAAGGAAGTTGAATGTTAAAAGAAGAACTATTCGCATTATCGGATTGCTCACGCATCTGTGAATTGATGTGAAGACTTTTGCTGCCCTCTGCTCATGTGAATTTTACTCTGTAACTTGCTAACGCATTCAAAGTTATTTGTTTGTGTGGGGGAGGGGATGGAGTGTGTTTTTCTTGGTGTTGTTAATTAACTTTGGTGTGGCAAGTTGTGTACTATAGAGGAATGCAAAGACGGGGGGCGGTTGGTGTTGTGGATAGTCATTGGTACAGCAAGTCTGATATTCCGCTTGTATCTCCTGGTTAATTAAATGCAGGCGGCTTGGTTGGCCAGTTAAACATTTTGTGGGGAGAGGATTTGGCAGAAATAAAAGTTGTTGGCTGTGGGTCAAATAGGCTTCATTTGTTTAGTGAATCTGTGGCTATGTGGTGTGGCCTGGAGGGAAAAGGAAGGAAGGAGTGAGTGTGAGGAAGGAACTTTTGGATGAACTGCGGAACAAGGCGACGACCTCTCTCCTCCGTGCAATCTTCCTTCTTATGGCGCTGGATTAATTGGATGCACGTACTCAAGTGGATCTGGTGTATATTTAATAGGGATGAGCGACTCTTGTAGTATTGAGTTAGATGGACGTATACTGACGATGAGAATTGCGGTGATTGAATTAAATGGGAGGCAATTCTGCTGGGTTTTTCGGCCGAGCTTTTAAAATAATTATATTCTCTTCACGCAACATGGTTGTTGCTCTTTGGATTTTCATTTCATTGGAAAGATGACGTGGACGATGTAGAAGACGACGACAGATTTCTTCTCCCCTATACATCTTTACTACTACTCATCCGACTGGCTCATCGGGGATAATTATGAAGGGGCATGTTGTTGTCCTTGTGTTTCTTGTCGTCGTCGGATGAGACGCCTGACTCCTGCCGGCTTCATCCAGATCACGGATCTCATGCTGATGAATGTTGAGTGATGATGATAATGAAAATGAGTTTGTTGTCTCCCTAGTTTGCTCATTGGAGTGAAAGAAGAGAGACGGGAGAATTGTGTGGGGATAAGTGGTGTAGTGAGCTCGGGTGATTAGGATGGGAGAGGGAGACAAGGACGTTGGATTTCTCACTGAAGGCCAGAGGGGAAGAAGGAGGAATGTAAAGGGGAATTGAACTGTTGTTATCAGAGCAACAATGAGGGGTGGTGCTGAAGGATTCACCCGAGTCGTCCTGTAGTAATTTGGCGTCGCCACGTGCGTAAAATGTGATGAAAAAGGTGTGTGTGTGTGTGTCTATGCTTTGTAATGGAAGATAAGCCCAGCCGGTTTGTTTGTGCTGCTGCTGTAGAGGAAATACTATTTGATCCCGGTGCCCTCGACTGTCGTCGTCGCCTGTGCTGGTGGAGATTGTCTTGTGATCTTTGACGTACTTTTACTGCGAATACTTGGTGCTCAGAGTGGCGTAAAACTTTGTCCTTCTCTCTGTTTCCGCGTCTCTGTCTCCGTCTGTTCCAATTCGCTTGGCTCATTCATTGTAGATTTGGATTCAGTGGAGTGAATCCAGTTTTCCTTCACGGTGATGATGATGATGATGACGACGACGGATGTAGTGTAATATATTGCGCCTTTTAGCTGTAGTTTGTGTGAGCAGCTATATATGCTCAAGTGGTAATAGGGTAATCTAGCTTTCCTCCTCGTGTCACTCAATCCTATCTTTGGTGGCGGATGATGTACATGTAGTGTTTAATAAGGCCGTTAGTCTCCTGTGTGCCTGTGAAAGGTCAGTCATATATTGAGGCGTTGATGAGGACCATTGGGTTATTACCATAGGATGATGACGTCAGATGAGTGAGTGCAGGTTGCCTTATTGAGTATTAGAGTAATCTGGACGAAGGACAAGGGTTATATGGAAGGAGAAGGAATGGGCATGGAAGAAGGATCGAGAAGAAAACTATCGAAAATTGCCATGCTATTCTTGCGTCCATGGCCGTAGTGAATAAATGAAGCGGAGCAGTATTGCTGAGAATGGGAATGTGATGGAGACACGGAGGTGTGTGTCTTGTAAGTTTGTAGAAGAAGAAAAGGAACATTTTGGAGGAAATCGGATTATTTTGTAGGAATTGGGAAGTGATGGGGGAGTGTGTGGAGAGCGTGTCGCCAGACGTTAGTCAAAGGTGGGAATCAATTTTTAAGGATGTAGCAATTGCGTGATAGGTCCAATCGTTCCTCATGGTCAGTAGGATTGTGTTCCATTGAAAAACGGTTATGGCCGATAGGGAGAAGTGTATGAGTGTCTGTGTTTGTTTTTCGTCCTAGTCCTATAGTGTAGTTTGTGTGTACTTATTATGTGCTTGAGATAAGGTTGACGCAGGAGACTAGCCGAGCAAACAGTCGTATCAGGAGCCAATATGCGTAGATCTTACACAATGGCAGCAGCAACCTATCTCACACTCCCGGACGGTTTTCAATTGATAGAGAGAAAGCTCGGGTTCTGTCCGACAGGCAGGCAGGCTTGAGCCTCTAGCTATACTCATGGCCTAGATGGAAGTTAAATTGGCTCAGGATGTTCTTTGGGTTTGGATTCCAACCGCTACTATGTCTCTCAAGCCTGTAGATGGTTTCATGATGAATAGGGATGAATTTTGTTGCGGTGAAGCCCAAGTTGCTATCTTGATCCTTATTGAAATGATGATGTGGATTGATTCCACGGGATCCAGAGTCAGTGCTGGTCTTTGCGGTCTATTTTCCTTTGCTTTTGTAGTACTTGTTGTTTTGTCATGGTGAGGAAAGTTATGAGGAGATAGGGAAAGGTATCCTTTGTGCATTGTAAATGTTTGGTGAATAAGCTCACTGCGTGCGGTGGGAAGCCGTTGAAAAGGAGGACGAAGGATGGGTGTAGTAATGGCTTGTTTCATGTGCAAGTCACTTGCTCCAGTGCAGTAATTTGTTTGTGTCCTTTTGTCTCACATTCTGCCCCTTGCATACTGTAGCTGTTGTGAGGCAGTGCAGAAGTTTGGATGGAGACGCGTATTGTGAGTGTGTACGTGTGGGATATTATGGTGGGAGCGTGTGTGAGCCCCCAGGTAGTTGAAGAATTTAAATCTAACCCTGCGACGCGGCATGTTAAATGGTCCATTTGAATGCAGATCCATACAGTTGGCTATGAAATGTGTGTGTGTTACGGGAAATATGCATGTGAGAGGTGTGGGCATGTCTGGAGAGAAGGGCATAGACATAGTTCATGTTGCGGAGGGGTTGAGGAGAAGGAGGGGGCGTGTTATACTGTTGTGCAGCAGTAGCTATATGTTTGCTTTCTCTATGGTACACGTCTTCTAGAAAGAGTGGATGTGTGTGTATTGTAGTGTTAGGTCTGTGTTGATTGTGATGGGATTTGATGGATGATATATGCCTTGCGTCATGACACCTTGTCAGGATTTGTTTGAGACGAGTAAATAATAATAGCAGTAATTGTTGTTTCTCTTCCCGCCTACCCCGTTGTATTTGATTACGAGCGAAGGGTGTGAGAGCGTGAAGATTACATGTGGGAGGAATGAGTGTGTGCGTGTGTGTTTGCAGGTGGGTGTGTGTTCATTGGTTGGTGTGTGACTTGGTTTTTATTCCATGTACACTTTCCGTGTCCTTCCATCGTCCCTCTTTCTCTCTCTCATTTTCCCTTTGTTCTCACAGCCATTTACGTGCTCACTGTTGAGTACATAAATAATCCGTTGTGGCATACGCCGGCTTGAAGAAGAAGAGGACAGGCGAGGAAAGTTATGAGGAGTCTTGAGAGGGAGTGAAAAGAGCAGTCGTATACACAAGCTAACTTTCTCTTTCTTTTATTATATAAGAAAAGTTGAGTAAGTCTCCGTGTGCATGTGTATGGGAAAGTTGGTGGTGGTGCGAATAGAATTCATACACCGGTCATCAAAGCCCCTCACTCTTCCTTTCACAAATATATAGTCTTGGCATCAAGTGAAAGTTGTATAGTTGTTGGGGAGACATAGGAGGGGGGAAATTCAAAGATTATGGAGAGCCGTCATGAGGCTATTGTGTGAGAAATCAGTGTATGTGCGTTGTTAGTTTGATGTGTGCCGGTGTGCGTGTGTAAGCTTGGGACAAGTTTAAGTTTTGATCGCACAAATAGTCACATCCATAGCCTGCCGTAAGACTTTTTTTTCCTCTCCTCTTGCAATATATAGGGAAAGGAAGTGGAATGAGGAAGGAGGACGGAAATGTAGTGTTAATTGAGTGTGTGTCTGCGTAAAGTAAATGACTGGGAATGAGTTGACTATTACAGTGTGGATGGAAGAGACTGCCTGTGGATTCAAATAATTGGCGTAGATAACGAGCACACACCCAGATGTTACTGCTGTAAGGGAAAAAGTGTGAAGGAAAGTAATATGTACGTATAAACAGTGAGTGTATGTATGGTAAAGTCTAGTGGGCCGTTTGTATGTAAAATGACTGTATTTTTCTCCCGCTTTCTCGGCTCATATTGACTCTGGCTAGAATGTGAGGGCTTAGGTCCACAGATGGAATTTATCTTGATAATGCTGGCAAGGAAATGATAGTGGGAAGTGTGTGTATGTGTGGGTGTGTGTGCGCGCGTGTGAGTGCTGGATGTATGTGCATGTCTTTTTCTATCTCATCATCACAGTCTGCTCGCCTTCTCCAACTTTGTAATGGAGACATTTAAGGGAAGCCAATGAAGGATTTTCTGACCAGCGGAGTGAGCCAAAAGTACCATCATCATCACCATTAGGTTGGCTTATAGGAGACATAGACGGACAGATAATATGAGAGAGGAAGAGAAATGATTTCACTTTCCCGTCAGCGATATAGCATCAAGCTTATGACTTGAGTTGTGTTTTGCCACCGGAAATGAGAGGATATATAGAAGTTGAAAGTGTTGTTTAAACCTGATCGTCGTCAGCATGCCCATCTCGCAAGGCAAGTCCATGATGGTGTCCAACAATAACGGTAGCACTACATCAAGTGGGAATATTAACCGCCTGAATAACAGCAACAGTAATAATAATAACAATAATAATGTGGTGCACTCGATGGAGAATCCAATGATGGTGATTAATTTGGGAAGAGATCATCAAGGTAAAAGTGAGCAGTCGTTGGGATCGGCTTTTAATACGTATGCATGGGATCATCAGCATCAGTCACAACATCACCGCCCCCACGTTGTCAATAGTAACAGTAGCCGAAGTTTGGGGAGTAACGGCTCTTCTTCTTCTTGTTCGTCTTCTTCCACGGGGACCTCATCCAGCTCATCATCTCCATCATCATCCTCGTCCTCTTCAGTGCTGAACGGAGCAAGTAATAATAGCAGCAGTGGGTCGATAATTAGTCGTGCTACTCTCATTCCCTCCTACAGTCCCAACTATTCCAATGGAACAAGTGACTTTCTAAATGCTAATTTACCAAGGACACAGAGTGAGAGCGGGCTGACAGAGGCACCCTCTCATGGTTTCTTTAGGTGGGAGGGAGTGGAGAGGAAATTTTGCAATAATGTGGACGCAGATATTATTCTAAAGAAAGTTGTGAATCATGCAAACTTTGGATATGCCAGTTCAGTACGGGAGATTGGAAAGAGTGTTGCCAATAACCATAATGGGACGAATAATAATAAGAATGCTCAGGAACATACTTGTGCTTGCTTCATCCATCTTATTCTCGTCGAGGTTTGTTTCTCTGTCAACTTGAATGGGTGTGAAGAAGGGGTTGAGCCAAAATTGTTACAGCGAGTTTTTTTTTAATTATGTCTTAATATTTTGTGTTGCTGGCTAACTGGTTGGCTGGTTGGTTGTGAACGGGTACATTTATAAGGAGGAAGGCAGGGGGTGTTTAATCAGCGTCCTCGCATAAAAACACAGTGTTGGCTAATAAGATGCAGTAATGTAATTTTGCATTCTGCAACTTGGGATGAGAGCGTGGATGTAAGTATGAGTTTCAGGATGTTAATTTTTTATATTTACTGTTTTTTTCCAGGAGTTCGCCAGCCTAACCAAAGAATTGAACCAGGCGAGAGAGCAACTGTTGGAGCGGGAGGAGGAGATCTGTGAACTTAAGGCTGAACGAAATAATACCCGGGTAATTCATTAATTTATTATGGCCTCCTTCCTTATATTGTGTTGGCTTCCTCTGCCTGTTCTGCATCCATGGAAGACTGGGATTTCATTGTGCACTTGAGGGAGCTTTGAAGAGAGGAAGCATATGGGGAAGGGATTGAAAAGGCTCATTTGTACTTGCAAGTGTTGTAATATTAACTAATTTTGTTGCATTTTGTGTGGGAAGTAGCGGGTTTTGAAGGGTTGTTGACGGGAAATGAGGCTCTGGAGATGGAGCATGATTTTTTGTTGAGAAAGGAGAAAAGTATATGAGAATTGCTTATGATGGTAGTGGTGTCGGTACATGAAAAGAATGAGTTAAATGATTGATTTGTCATGATTTTCTTCTCTTCACAGCTTCTGCTGGAGCACTTGGAGTGCTTAGTCTCCAGACATGAAAGATCACTGAGGATGACTGTGGTGAAGAGGCAGGCCGCTGCACAGTCCGGTGTTTCATCCGAAGTTGAAGTCCTCAAAGCTCTCAAATCTCTTTTCGAGCACCACAAGGCTCTTGATGAAAAGGTGAGTGAATAGTCAAGTGTCAATCTTTTCTTTTGTCCTCGCCGATTCCCATACGCCTGACCAAGGTGTTCACTCGGCCAACAGCGAACTATTGTAGATGAATAGGATGAGGCTGCAGAGCATCCGGTTTGTCTACTGCTGATCGGCTTTCTCCTTCCTTTCTGCCTCTGTCTCGACAATCTTACTTTGTTGTTCACTATATCAAGTTAATCTAGCAAAGTGAAACTCTTTCACATCCCTGTCCTGTTTGTCTGGGCACCCACAGACACACACAAAGTCCTCTTTGTATTCTCTCACATGATGACCTAGTTTTCCCTGACGCTAAGTCAGCGGATGGACAGACTTACGTTAGTTTTGTATGCAGTCATTTTTTTTTGAAAATGTTAGCTCTCAAGTTTGCAGCATTGCAGGTCCTCTTGTCTTCTTCTTCTTGGTGGGAGTTTGGCGGTCGGTGATGTCAAGGGAGCAGAAAAGGATAGGATTAGGTCTGGCACAAGTCTCTTCGTAATGGTTGTGATAGGATTGAAAGAAGTGGAATTGGTTGGAACATCACTCCGTGGATCTACTGTGTAGAAATTTAGCGGGACACAGGAGCATGCCACGGATGCGGCGGGATGACCAAACTGGGAGCCGTAAAATAGAGTCAGCCATGCTGGCGTACAGAAGAAGAAAGAGTTGACTTTGAAAAATGGACCTCCCTTGATCCGCTGTCATGCACTTCTCTCTGTCTGCCTAAGCTTGTAATTAAGTAGGACGCCGAGGGACAGAGTGAGACAGAACGGCTCGAGTTGAGCTCTCGTAAAGGAGCAACTACTAACTGCCATGTAGCCTGACCTGATTAAGGAATGATGAGGAGGGAGCGGAGGAGATAGTGAGGCAGATATAGATAGATGCTTTCACTGTACCTGTCTGCCCAAGCTGTGCCGCTGCTTACCAATGAATCATCAGATGACGGAGGAAGGATGAATGGAGTGGAGAGAGAGAGAGAGTGCAAGTGAGAGCGAGAGTTGCAGAGGTTAACAAGAGTATAAGGTGGAAATTGTTCAGGAGAGTTTCTATTTTAAAAAGTTTGGCCTAGTGGGAACATGTGTGGGATGATGTGGTTGGTTGAGGAGGAATATCTGCTTGATAATGACTGTTGGGATGGAGAGATTGTCGGACGACGGGGGGATGAGGAATAATGAGAATTATGATGACGATTGATATCGGAGAAGTTTACGGGGGAGGATGGTGGAAGGGGATTTGGAGGTATATGTATATATATACACATTACAGGCTGGTTGGTCATATTATTGATAGTGTGCGGCTGGTGGAGACAGTTGCAAAGAAGGATGAAAATGCACGGCGGGATTAGTGTGTGGAGGGAAGTGAAATCCTCTCAATCTTGGTTGGCGACAGGAGCTGTGTGGCAGTATGTAGGAGTGTAGTGAAAGGATTTGAGAAAAAAAAAGTATTGGGACAGAGCCAATGGCTCATATTTCCCTACTTTTCCGATTTTTCTCCGGCCAAAACTAAACGAGTCCCAGGTGTCTCATTCATTTCTCTCGCGCGCTTTCTCTCTCTCTCTCACATACGCACACACTTAATGGAGGGTTCACATATATGAAAGATTTCAACACATTTACTCTTGCTCCCGTCCACGCTTTCTCACCCCCTTGATTCTCGCCGCTGCAGACCCCTCCAGTCTCACTTGGCTGTATAAAGAGAGTGAAAGTTTGGTCCCATTCGGGGTGTATATAAGCTTGTGGGTGGGAGAGAAAGGCTGGGTGATGGGGAAATTTGTGGTTGAACTTGAGCAATCTATTGGATTGGTTTACATTGGTCATTTTCTGTGGCATCTGATTCATGGACCTGAATTTGTCACTTTTTCCCCCTCTGCTCTCTACAAACTGCCAACTTTGACTGAACCAGGGGCGATCTTTGTGTTTGGTTAAGTGCTGCTAACGCTGACTCAGTAAGAAGGGGATTTGGTCGTATAGAGTTAAGAATTTCTAAGTACAGATATGTAGAAGTGAGAGTAGTGTAGAATAGTGGATGGGCTTCTGCTTCAAGATGCGTGCAGGTTGTATTTGATTAGAGGAGTTTGTATTCACACTGGCACATTCCTATGTGTCGTTCAGGATGCAATGAAGGTTAAGCGATTTCTATTTACGGCTGGAAATGGAGCTGTCAAGTGGACTTGGGTGTATGTAGGTTAGCATGTATATAGGATCTGTACAGCATACTACCACTAGCCAGACTTGTTCGCTCATGCTGCGGGCTCTTATTTCCCTCGTGGTTGGATCTGCAGTGGAGAGAAAAATACAAGTTGTTGTTACTTTCTCCCTTTCTCTCTCCCTCCCTCTCGCTGGTATGTCTACTGTAAGTGAGTATTTGTTGATGGTGGAGAAATTGAGGCTTGCTTGAGAGTATATAGTGTGAGGAACTTAATTGCAATAACAGAGCTTAGATGATGGCGTACATGTGTATGGCAGTGTTTGCTGCTTGCAACAAGGTACTAGGAAGTGAAACTTTTTCAGGTATTTGATCAGGGCAAAGTCTGTGTAATATGGATTTTAAGTGAATATTATCGCTGTGGAATATTTACCGCACCGCCTTCAGGTTTAGGGTTGGAGATTGACATTATGCGAACATGCACTGGGACAGAGAACATCGACGGTACTATAGGTGTGTGAGTTGGTTGGAAGATAGCGGAAAATGTGATGAGGTTGATTGTATGTGTTTGTATGTTTATATGTGCTTGTGTGTTTGTATATATGTGGAGGTTTTTGAAATTGGGATGCGGTTGAAATCATATGGTTCTATATGGGTGCGTGAGACTTGATGTTGTTGGAATTGAGGAGGCCATGGTTATGTTGTGCAAGGGCTATCAAGGATAGTGGAATGCTCTGGTGTTCCAGTTAAATGGCTCCATATTGGATACGCTGCTGTGCACAGTGCAGCATGAGAAAGGATGGAGTGGATGTGACCAAGTAGAGCGAGCTGTGTGTTAGTTAAAGAAATAATGCCATACTCCTGTTTGTTCACTCGCACTCGCTCCGTTCTCTGACGAGATAGAGAGCTCTTGAAGTGCAGCTAGGAAGTTTCATTGAAGGAATGCGCTCCTATATATAGAGAGTTAGTGTGAATTTTTCATGCGCTCCACTAAGTTTGTAGGTAATATTTTGAGGAGTTTTTTTTTAAACGGAGGCGTCGTCATCATCAGTGGATGGAATGAAGTAGTTTGGGAGAGAGAAAGCAGACGATAGGAGGAAGTGGAAGATGTGGAAAAGAACATGCTGAGATCTTCTTCCTACCCGGGTCTCTCTCATCATCATTGAATTACTATTCCCATTGCATTTGCGAGTTGGAGTCAGTAAATTATGTTTATCCGTTAAATATTTACAGGATAGTCTGGCTGTGTGTCTTATGTCTGTAAAATGGTACATGCTGTAGGTTTTTGTATGGAGAGGTCGTATATGTCTTCAAATCGTCGTCTCCTTCGTCCTCCTCCTCCACCTCCTCGTTGGTCGGAAGGAAAAAGGAAGGAAGGAAGTGAGGAATTCCCAGGTCTACAATGTACAGAGTTCAATTGAAACCCCAGTTGGGTTTTAATGCGGAACCAATGAACCGACGGCGGCTCTTTTCGTTCTCCTCTGTCTCTCAGTCAGTGCTTTCAACATTGTAGGCTGTTGTGTCGGAGCTTTTTTTTTCTGTACAAGCACTTTGGAGTTTATAGTGTAAAAAGGACGGATTGTTTGCTGTGGAGGAGGGAGGGGGAGAGAGAGAGAGAGAGAAATGCTGGAACAAAAGTATTTTTGACGGTGATATAGTTTGAAGGGGCAAGACTGTATGGAAGAGAGACGATGTGGAATGTAGATAGAGAAAAAAAGGAGGGTGGAGAAGAAACCTCGGACTTGGCCTACTGTATTTGCTCCTCTGTCTTTCGTTTTCAACCAATATAAATAATTGATGTCATGACGGTGATGGAGGAAGACGAAGAAGGGAGCCAAGATGCTGGCGCTGCAATTAGATCTAACCAATTGATGTACTTGGTGCGGGGTTCAATGAGCCTGTGACTGTACTGGATTGGATTGAGGAGGAGGGTAATATGGTGGCGGTGGTTGTGGAGGAGGGGGCAGGAGAAGCTCTAAGATCACTTACCATGCCGCAGCGGGATGGAATTTGTTTGAATTTTTCATCTGGTTTTTGATTATTGCCCTCGCCATTTCTATATTGTTGGTCACAATGACCTGGTTATGAGCGGAGGATTGTGTGTTCGTTCAAAGCTGTGAGAGAAGAATAAAGGCTGGGAAAGGAATATGTGAAAAGGGCAAAGGTTTTCTTTTATGGAACTTTATGGCTTGTTCTTCAATTGTTAATCATTATGTGACTTGAGAATGTCCACTTTGGAAAGACTTGAGGAGAGTTGAATTTGGTCGTTTTGGCGAGGACTTGTAAAATCTTGGCTAATTTGCACAGTGTGACTAATTACGTGATGTGTATGTATTTGTATTTAAATGGATTTTATTCGTTTTTCCAGGTACGAGAGAGGTTACGGGTGGCCCTGGAGCGGGTGTCGCAATTGGAGGACGAGTTGGAGAAGAATAAGGAAGAGGTGAGTTACTGAAAGAACTGTTATTATTCCATGTGCCACCATAGGCGGGAGTGGTGGAGAGGTAGCCTAGTATTAATAATTCCACACTCGTTATCTATCTCGTTTCAGTTTTTGCCAACTTTTTTTTACTGACTCTTACGGTCCATTATTTTAGCTCTGTTCCTACATTGTGTTAGCATTAGATTAATAATACTGTGTTTAGTTTTTTTGCGCTGTTTGATGGGGTTTATTCGGAGGATTTTTTATTGGACTTTTTGTTGGTGGAAGTAAAGAGGGAGGGAGGAGATGAAGAAAGTAAAGAATGTGGGAGTATGTATGTGTGTATGTGTGTGTGTGTGTAGGTATTTGGAGATAGTGTTAGAGAGAAATGGTTGGTAGTAGCATTAGCAACTTGGAAGTATGGTAGTGAATGTGGAATAAATTCATATTACAAGTTATATGCATGGATTTCTTGATAGCATTTGGGTGAAAGGGGGAAGTGGCCTTCATTAAACTTTTCCTTCTTGTATTAAAATGATATTTAAATGAGATAAAAAGTTATGCTCAAACTTTCTCTCCCTTTCCCGCTGCTCCTCTTCATTCTTTGTTAATTATCTGGAGGGCTTTAGGAACCACATTGGGTGGGCTTGAGACATATCAGTTTCTTCCATGCACACACTTCTACCATAGTCCTACACACTTCGTTCTTGGTTACTCTCCCGTGTCATCGTTGTCGGCTTCAGGGAGAGAGAGAGAGAAAGAAAGATAGAGAGACTGAGGGTGAAGAGGAAGAAAATATGACACAGGAGAAAGGAGCTGGCTTCCTGGCATTCCAGCTTAGTAAGACTGTGTGCGGACTTGATGTGCACATGGAAGTGTAAGGAAATCTCAAGCTTCTTTAGTTAGCTCCTGTAGTCTCCTGTGATGTTTTCAGATTTATGCCTGAGGAATCTTTTGGTGTGAGTGCTGGTGTGTGCGGTTTTTGAGTGGGAAGGGGTGAATGTGGACGGGTTGAAGGCTTTACAGGTGAAGCTTCTGTCATTGTCTTGTTGTTGGAAGAGCCAGGAGGAGTTAAGTAGAAGACAGCAGTAAGGCATAAAGTATGTACTTTATGGAGGAGGAAAAGTTGTTCATGAACAAGGCCGGAGAGAATTTTTCACATAGTCTCACACTGAGAAACTGATGAAAAAAGCTTTTTAGAGTCATTGAATGTGGAGGCTTTTGTTGACTGGAATGGACGGAGAGTTGGATATTTAAATTAAAGCCATTATCTTGGTGAGATGCACTTTTAGAGCCGCAAGGGTTGGCTGTTGATCTTGATGAGGACGAATGGGAAATCATGGTTTTGATACAGATGGTGTGTATGTATACTGGTGTGATAATAAAAGTGCTAACCTTGGTTTTTTTTCTGTCATTTAGTTGTCACAGTACAAAACTGGACGTGCTCCAGAAAAGTCCAAGGAGAATGGAGAGTCGACGATGACAACGGGTGATGGAACGGACTCAAACCGGAGTATATTTAATCAAGGCAAAGTATGTGGCTAGTATGAGATTTGATGACTTCTGGTTATGCGTTTTTTTTACTCCCGTCGCCCCGTTTTAAACTTGATGTGAATGGGGATTTGTCTTTGTTTTATTTCAGCGAGTTTCCAATGGCTCTTTGGAGGCGGACTCTGATCTCTCGAAAATATCAGACTTACAAAATGCTCTGGAGAAGCAGGTTAGTTAGTATGTAGATAAATTATGACAATGAAAGTCCAGACGATTCCTTCCCGTCGTCATCCTTATCATCATCTAGAAGGCCCATAGTGTGAGCTCAGCTCAAGGGACAAACTAATAAGTGAATTCAATGGTGCATTTTGGATTGGACTTATTACTGAGGATGTACAATGATTGTGTTTTATCTGAAAGGAGCAGAGTTTGCTCAAGACGAATAGTACTACGTAAAGTTGCATACGTAGTAGTGGTAATCCAGTTGAGAATTGGATGAGTTTTAGTGAAGCGGAAGTAGTGTGACTACTGCTGCTAATGATGATGAAGATGATAATGGTGGTGATGATGATGATAATGATGAAGGAGGAAGTGTGCGGGAGGGATGGGCTTTTGTTAGTTCAACGGATACAATTTGAATGGATATAATAAAGTGGAAATTTGATTGGGTTCCAGGGTAACGAATTGAGTGCTGCTCAAAGAAGAGTAAATGAGCTAAGCAGTCGGGTTTCGGAGCTGGAAGAGGCGCTGAGCAGGACTCAAAGAGAGCTGGCCCGGGCGTCAGAGAACAATGCTAAACTTCAGAGAGACTTGCGGGAGAATGCAGCTCAAAAAGTCGATCAGGTAAAATCTGAAAAGCTTGTCTATGTTATTCGTCTTCTTCCTTCCTCCATCCCTTCTTCCTTCCCCTTATACTTTACACACATATACAAACTCACTCACTTAGCCCTTCCCGACATCTTTGCTTCCGCCATAATATCACCTTCATCCCTAATATGACGGGAGCTGAGCTGGAGATAATGCAGTTTGAATTGTGGCTCTGTGTACTGCATGTATATGTTACAGGACCAGACTTGGAATTTATTAGCTCCTTTCCTTTTGCTTCCTTGCTCCCATACGTCTATAGCCAGTGTGTTGTATGGTGTCAGTGGTAGTTGTTCTGCTCTTATTATGCCAGTGAATTTATCTTGGATAAAGATGGTCGCAGGAGGAAGCCTAGCATTAAATTAGACAGGAGCCAGTCCTAGGAGGAGTAGTAGTATAGTAGTACTAGTAGTTGCAGCAGCTCTATGATAGCTGAGAGAAAGGGGATGGATGTATTGTGTATAGGGTGAGAGAGTGGGCGGGGGATATATATGGTCCTCTTGACATGTTATACACACGCATGTGTCTCCCTAAACAGCGGATATAGTGGGCTACGGACGGATATTGGCAAATCGGAGGAAGATCTCCGTCAATTTATCAAAGGGCTTTTTTCAACTTGTTGTCATTTCCCTTCAATTTTCCTTCCCATTTGTTTCGCAAGAGAATTGCTATTGGAACGTGTACATTGGGATATTGAGGATTCGGTGGGGATTTAAGGGACTATATATGTATACGCGAGATCGTGTGTGTATGTGTGTCTTGACAGAAGTGAGAGAGAGAGAGAGAGAGAGAGTTGTAGAAGGAAATAAAATAGTCAAATCTGTTTTGTACGAGCACTGTGAGAGATGATCTCTTTCTTTTTTTGGCATGGAAGGAAGTTGAGTTAGCTCTGTCTGCTTTAGTTTAGCCCTTCGAGTTTTCGATGCACATGAGGAGGATATTTCCTTTTTTACTAGTCAAATTTGCTCTCCATCAAAGGGTCATATGGGGGCCGGGACGAGATTATGTAAATGCCCCTAACAGCTCTGCCACTACCTCATGGTATAGGCAGGCGGAAGTTGAATGCTGTATTTCCTGCAGCCAGGAAGCTCGATGATGTGATGAATGATGAGTGAGCTGGAGGAATGGGGAGGTTAAGTGTAGACTGATTCGGTAGATGATGATGATGATGAAGACGAAGAAGAAGAGAAAGAAGAAAAGAACAAGAGAGGAATCGGACAGAAGAAGCGACAGAACGTGTACTCTTCTAATTGGGAAGGAAAGATAGAAAAAGTCGAGGGAGAGAGTGAGAGAGCAGTGTGTATGTGCGTGTAAAGGGAAGGATTTTGGAAGTGCGTGTATGTGTGTGTTAATTTTGTCTCCCCTTTCATCTTCTTTTTTTTTTCTTGCAGGAGGAGAGGATAGCAACGCTGGAGAAGCGCTATTTGAACGCTCAACGGGAGTCGACGTCCTTACACGACCTGAATGAAAAGCTGGAGCAAGAGCTGCAACATCGAGAGGCTCAGCTGAAGCTTCAAGAAGAGAAGACACGAGCCATTCAGGAGAAATTAGACTTATCCGATCAGAAATTGGCCCAGTTTTCAAAAATGCCAGATATGGAGGAGGAACTAAAACAGAGACTACATGCCTTGACTCAAGTAAGCTCTTCTATTCCATCCCGTTTAGTTCCCGTGGAGTGCATTGCTTAAGAAATGTAATGGATTCAAGTGACCTTTTCAGCATACCGGCTGTATGTATATGGCAATATTTTCGGGGTCTGTGAGAATGTTGAGAGAAGCGTAAAATGTGTGAGTGTGCTTTTGTGTCCCGATCTGTCTGTATAGACGGAGTGAGCGAGTTAGGATTTGATGTAGGGGGAGGTGAATTATGTACACGCGCTGAAGACAGAGAGTGGGAGTTGAAGCTGAGAATGAAGAAGTAAGCCATACGTTTGTCTTTCTGTGTGTGATTTGTAGGCACAAGAACGTCATGGATCTGCCGAGGAGAGAGTAGCCCGATTAGAGGCTCAACTGGAGGAGAAGAGCACAGAATTAGTTCGGCTGAACCAACGGTTGCGAGTGAACGAAGATCACAATTCCCGACTGTCTGCCACGGTGGATAAACTCCTGGCCGAATCTAATGAGCGTCTCCAGGTTCATTTACAGGAGCGAATGCACGCTCTGGAAGAAAAGAATGCTCTTACGCAAGAGCTTGACAAAACCCGCAAGTTCCTTGAAGAATTGCAGACTGAAAAAGTGAGTTGTTGTGGGATGATAGTATTAGTTTTTTCTGTGAGAAAGGTGTACGCAATAGTATGACGAGAGAGACAGTTTCTGTTTTTTTATGGATAGAAAGTTGTCTCTTTGAGTTACACTTATGTGCATGGTAAAGTTGATTTTGCGAATCTGTTGTGAAATTATTTTTTTTGTCCTTCTGATGCAATCCCGCAGTCGGAGCTAATGAAAGAAGTGACCAAAGGAAGACTGGAAGTTGAGAGTTGCAAGAGGCAACTTTACCAGCAAGAGATTGCCTACAATATCCAGCAAACTGAGGCACTGACAAGGAGCCTGAGTCCAACAGCTGAGGCAAATTTTGTCCGTACTAGTAGTCATTCTAGCTTCGACACGCACTCGTTACCTCGACGACTCCAGAAACATCGACTGGATGAAGAAGCAGGAAAAGTAATGAGGAGTCTCTTCTTACTCACTTAACACATATTTTGGCATCTTCCGCCGAGCTGTGCGGAAGGGCCAAATGAAATATGTATGAAGTAGAAGCTAATGGTTGTGTGACATCTTAAAGGTGTACGGTGTCTGTCCGCAGGTTGATGAATGGGATGGCATGGATCAGGCTCAGGTGTTAGCCAATGTACAGCAAGGATATGACCTGAGTGATGCCGAAGCGGATGACTCGGAGAGCATATTCTCTGTTGCCGACGTCCTATCTCCATCCCAACAAACAGATGCACAAACACTGGCTTTAATGCTGCAGGAGCAATTAGATGCGATCAACAATGAAATTCGACTGATTCAAGAGGAGAAGCAGAACACGGAGGCGAGAGCGGAGCAGTTGGAGTCCCGTGTGGGCTCCATTGAGCATGTAAACATGTTATCCAGACGAGCCGTTTACGATCGAGCCATGTCACCTCCGCTGAGCGGAAGAAGTCTTGACATGGGTGGCAGAGGTTTAGATCGTCCACCGTCCCCTCCTCTCAGTGGCCGTTCTACACCGAGATCCAATCCTTCGCCCCACCGAGACTACCTGCATAAATTTCACACGGTCAGTGAAAGAGGAATTGATTGACGCGTGGAGTTGAATCAAGAGTGGAAAATAATATTGCCATGCTATGGTCCAATAGGTTCCTGCGTCCCTGTCTCCAGCTAGTTTTTATTCCACGCCGGGTCAAATGAGCGAGTCAGTCGGTCCGCAAATGTACCACCAGAGCAATTTGAAAATGCCCGATATGGGCTTGGCAATGGGAATGAAACCCGAGGCAAGTCCACCCACCCCGCGATCTCTCCGCCTAATGCCGAACACTGCCACTGGTCAGGCATATGGACAGAGCACAGAAGAGTTGAGGAGGGTTGCCGTTCAAGGCTCCGGCGGGAGCTTCATGGGTCATGAAAGCCTGCAGTCGTCGCAGCATAGTCATCAAGGATCCTTTGCAAGTCAAGATAGAAGTAGCCTTGGAGGATTGCCTGTTACTAGCACTGCAGCTGCTGCCATGGCAGCTGCAAAGAAAAAGGGTATCAAGTCATCCCTAGGGCGATTGTTTAGTAAAAAGGAAAAGGTAATGCAGAGGTTCTCTGCCAGAGAGAGAACTACAATGAATTTTTAATGCTGCTTTTAATGTTAATGTGGACGCTATTATGTTTTCGTCACAGGCAAAGGGGAAGGATTCTATTTATGATCAGGGTGGCTTTGAGAGTGAGAGCTCAATTGCAAGCGAGTCAATTCCAACTCCCATAGCCAGCGTCAGTAGTCTTCCGGCGTCTCAGTCCTCCATCAACCCACCGTTAATGACGGCCAAGGCGGATTTTGATAGAAGAAAGAAACGGAAGACAAAGTTGCTGTCAGAAGCCATGAAAGCAGGCACACCGTTTGCTTTATGGAATGGTCCCACCATCGATGCCTGGTTAGAACAGTGGGTAGGAATGCCAGCGTGGTATGTTGCAGCGTGCCGGGCTAATGTCAAGTCGGGAGCTATCATGAGCGCCCTTAGTGATACAGAAATTCAACGTGAGATCGGAATAAGGTATTTATCCATTTTTTAATATGTAATGTATTTCTTCCGCCGTACTCTTCTAGTTGTACTCCAACGTGGAAGAATTTGTGTTTTATGCAAAACTATGGTACCTTTTTTCTCCGTATCTTCCTGCTCCTGAGTTGTGAGAGGGGAAGTGATTGGGTCTTAGTTGGAGTTTTAAATAGAGAATATACTTATTTCCTTTGGGTATTGCTAGTATTATTTTGAAGATATTTTGAGTACCGAGTGTAATGTTTTCAAAACTGGAAGGACACTGGGTGTCTGCATTGCACTATGTGAGTATTAACTAATATATTTTTTCATTTTTCAGTAATCCTCTGCATCGGCTGAAGTTGCGTCTAGCTATTCAAGAAATGGTGTCCCTCACTAGTCCATCTGCACCAACTGCCTCGAGATTAGCTCACTTAGCTTTTGGAGACATGAACCATGAATGGATAGGAAACTACTGGCTGCCATCGTTAGGTCTGCCGCAGTATCGCACCACCTTCATGGAGTGTCTTGTAGACGCTCGTATGCTAGATCATTTAACTAAAAAGGACCTGCGAACTCAGCTCAAAATGGTTGACGCATTCCATAGGTATACGATGAATTCCCTTAAACTTTCGTGTAAACTTACGTGTTTTGGAATTTGGAAACTAACTTGTTATATTTACTGGTTTTATTCGTAGGACTAGCCTTCAGTTTGGAATAGCATGCTTGAAGAGGTTAAATTATGATAGAAAGCTGTTGGAAGAGCGACGGCGTGCGTGTGAGAATGAAAACACGGACCTGTTAGTATGGTCCAACGAAAGAGTTATGAAATGGGTGCAGTCCATTGGTCTTAAGGTAAGTTGTTGATGCATGTTGGGAAATCTTTTTGTGGGTATTGTGAAACTTAATCGGCATTTCGTGTTGTACAGGAATTCACGCTAAATCTTCAAGAATCTGGTGTTCATGGTGCACTTATTGCACTTGACGAGAACTTTGATCATAACGCCATGGCGCTTGCTTTGCAGATACCAACGCAAAATTCTCAGGTAAGTATTTCTGTCATGAATGACTCTCATTTTGATCATGTGTTGCAGTTAAGTTCTCATGGACATACTTTGTACAGGTTCGTCATATTTTGGAGCATGAGTTCGGCAGCTTGTTAACTATGGCAGATAGAGGAGTCGGAATCACAGAACCATCCTGACCCGTAAGGATCGCCCAAGTGTAGATGACTATGGAAATACTCAATTATGTATAACTTGGAACCTACGTAGTAAGGCCATTGTTACTTCAACATCGTCAAGAGACATTCAGGAGGACTCAAGTACAATTCAGCTAGAATCGAACAAAGACATTAATTGCCATCAGTCGTCACACGATGGTGGACGTGGAAAGTTTCGGGAGCATTGCTTTATTGGTGCGAAGCTCACGAAAGAAACAGAGCTTGGAACTGGTGTTGCATGAGTCAGATTACATCGTGGTAGATACTTCTTCGCATGAAGTGTGTGTGTATCAAAATGGTCAGTCATAGTCAGTATTAGTGTCATCGATGGACGCTAGCAAGAGCGTGTCTTACAGGAGTATCGGAGTCAGAGGGACGCATCAGTAGAAGGATATCACCAGTGAAAACTTGTACCTGGTGCTGATGGGAGTGTGATCAATCAACACCCGCGTTCACATTCACCCTTTCTAGATTAATGTTAAATGTGTCGCTCTGCCTTATCAAATTTTGTCAATATGGGGTGATGCAGTGCAACAATTGTGCTCTCATGAATAGAAGGTCGCCATAACTCTACTGTAACAAATCTCCATCGGAAGGGAATACTGAATAATGCATGATGTCTTCGGTCAAGTTATCAGTGCTGTAACGCTTTCCAGTTCATTATTTTGTATTGTTGACATGCAAGTGGGAATTTCGTTTGTATCATATTAATATAATTTCTGTGCGTCGAGTCATAAGTAGTAGGAGATAATCATAGCGCCTCTCAAACGTTGATTTCAAGCTCTGTGATGCTTTCCACTACTGTGTAGATGTACAAACTGGCAAGCAAAATGTACGCTGAATCTCCTTTTTATAGTTAATCACAGGTTCATATTTCAAATTGCATTTGGAGCCTACCGATATTCACGATAACTGGATGCGTTGGTTTATTTTGATGTCAAGATCCATATCTGTTGCTTCTCTGCGGTATGAAAATGGTTTTATGACAACTGTTTGATAAGTATGGTTTGTATACAGCGAGCTATTGAGGAGTAATGCATGCTGCCTATTCGTTCATTTCGGTAATTGAATCCTACATGCAATGTGGCTACTCTCTCGTACCATCATTATCATTGGTTGAGATTATTTTAGTCTCCGTCCAGGTTATCTCGAACTGGGGAGTAGTAGGAGAGGGAGGAATTATTTTACTATTATTTATTTTGGACTACAGTAAGATAGAGCCCAGTGCTGAACGAAGTATTTCAGAGTTTTCAAACCGAGATTTCTAATGGAGATAGTGCAAAGGAATGAGGAGTTGGCTCAGAAGGTACGGATTCCATGGAATTCGAAGTCTCAATACCTTGCAGTAATGACCGTACTCGCTACGAATATCAAGGGTTATACTGATGATCTGGTAGGTTTTGTTCCAGGCTATATCTTCCTGACTAATCCGAGTCCCGTCAGTAGGTTCTATGAGTCACAAGAGTATCGTACTTTAATACTATGACTTCCTGGCAGCGTTTTTTTAGGTAAATCAGGAGTAAGCAGGCATGTGTATCTCTACATTGATGATATTATGTGAATGCTAGTTGAGTAAAATCATATCACCACTATAAGGTCCCAGTCACAAGTGCCATGTCTTATTGTTCAAGAACAGGATTTAGTTACGTAATTTTTAATGTTGGCTTTTTATGAAGCAGGAGGGAGATTCCATGCCATTTTTTGGTCTACTTAAATGTTTTGTCAGCTTTATACATACTTTCCTGATGTACTATTGGATACTGCCAAATGATATAATTGTCGTGACATAATACGTATATAGTTGGATACGTTCATTGTGGAAGATATCTTGGCCTTCCTATACTAGCCTGAAATCATTTTAAAAATGGTGGCATAGTCATGGCGACTACCCGTCGTATGTGTACTTTGGCATAAGTTTCTTGTCTCAGGCGTAATGAATTAACGGCAGCTCCAGGTGGTGCTTGATTATTGCATGCAGGCAGCAGTTGGCAGCATATGTAAGCTTATTATTCTGGTCGTAATTTTACGTTTTTAGTTGTAGTTAAATACGTTGTTATTTCAAGCTAAGTTTGTGTTAAGTTTTATACGATTATTATTTTAACAAGGCGGGCTTTGAAGTCAGGTGTTTTTTAACCTTTGGATTATGTTGTCAACTGATAGTTTCTAGCTAATGTGGCCATTGTTGTAATGATTTGGTAGACTATATAGATTTAATTAATTGATCGTAAGGCTGTAGAACTTGAGGCTTCGACAGTAATTTGTAAATGCCGGAAAGAGTCGAGTCATATTTGCGTTGCCATATTATTATTACTATTATTATTATTGTTATAATGTATTGTCATTGTAGTGTTATAAAACCTCCACCTGCGTGCATTTCATGTACAACGCATCTATGCAAACACCGTACCTCTCAAGTAATATAATTTAATAAGCTTGCCCTTAGTGTACATTTGCAGTAGCTTTCAAATCACAAGCACCTTAATTATTTTCATGCTTATGACACTTCCGCTGCGTTAAGTCAATTGGCTTATAGTTGGAACCACCGACGCAGCTGACTGAGTTAACCGATGAAAGCGATTGTAAAGTACTGTATGAAAAGGGTGAATGCCCTCAAGTCCTATACAAAGAAGAGCTAAATATTGTTGTTTTAATCTAAGTTAATCTTCTTTGTTATTTTAGTTTTGTCAGCGTATTATGTCTTAAGAATCATTCATAACTGTATCCTGTCATGTGTATGTTATTGCTCAGATCGAGTCAACCCATTACATATGGCATGATATGGTGAACTGGCGTGTTTCTGTTTGTGTGTGTACCCTTCTACACCTTAAGTATTTTGACTTTGTTTATTTTGCAACGAACTTGCTGTAATCATGTTGATTCATACTTGTTACCATTAGCGTTTGTTTATTTCATTTGGTTGCCGTTTATAAAAAAAAATCACGAACGCCTGTATGTTTTTTTTACAGTGAAATGAACTTTTTACTCTCACATTTTGTTTGTTGTTGTTTTCTTTTGATTTTGCATTTTGTTCTTGTTTGCATTTTTGACTGATGCTTTGCACTTGATCGGATTCTCTCAGAGGGAGTATTATAAGTACTGATAAGTACTTCCGTGTTCACGATGTCGATGCAGAAATAATCACAAGATGGACGAAGTGGAGAACATGATATAAAAGCACACAGGAGTTCTTTCTTATATAACTGCTGTGTGAAAACTGAAATGACGCACGATGCAATGTTCCCTTTTGTTTGAGAATTTGGGTGCGACTATTACAGCTCCTTAAAATTAAGAAACCAAGCTGTTCATACCGAAGAAATGCAATCCATACTTGCATGAGAAGATTGACGGATAGATACGGGGTAAGTCTGTCTTTATATCAACATATACACAATCATCCCGACTCCTGAACGTGTATGAGAACATTGGCGTAACTACTAGTCATTGTTATTATTATTATTAAGTGGAGAGGATTATTGTTACTACGGCGTTAACATATAGGATTAGCACTTGTGAGTTTCTTAAATCATGTGACTAGTCGGAAGGGTGAAGTTGAAGGTACGTAAAGTTGTCAGTCCTTTATTTTGTTTGTAGTAAAAAAAGTTTGTCTTCGACGCACTTTTATGATTGACACTAAAAGGAAGAATGACTGGAAAACATATGGCATTTAATACATAATTCGGCTCTCGTTGAAAACACATCCCCTTATTATAAATGGTATTTTTTATCATTAAGTGAATACGCATTAAGAAAGCATCATGATGAAAGTAATAATACTATAATAACGGATAAAATGTTAGATTTGTTATTGATGATGATGATGCTAATGTAAGGAGGACGTATTTAACTTCTTCGTATAGTGATGTTA